>APFE031276796.1:26433-58586 GCA_000404065.3 Pinus taeda | reverse complement strand
CTCATTGTTCGTTCCTTCCCCTAAGGCTGTGCTGTAGATGCGCATAATTTCCGCTTCGCTATTCCTTATAATGCCACCAATGCCAGCGAGTCATGGGTTACCTCTCGATGCGCCATTGAAATTTAGCTTGAGGAATCTTGAAGGTGGCCACTTCCAGATGCTTAATGAGGTTCCTTGCTCCTGTTGGCAATTCACTGCAGCCACATATGCTCCATTATCAAGGTTAAAGGCTTTCAAGATTTGTAAGTCCCTACTCGAAGCATTGCTATCTTGCTTTGTTTTGCTTTTGACAAGAACCAACTGTCTTATATTTTGTTTGATAATATCTATAGAGTGATTTATGTCCCTGGTTTCATTTAATAATACTCTTCTGTTCCGTTCTTTCCAGATTGTCCATGTAATAAACACTGGTATTATTTTGCAAATTATATTTACCCTTTGATTACCAGAGAACTTGCCTCTCCAATTCTCGATGGTCTTCTGGATGGAATCTCTGGTTCTATCCGTTTGCTGCAAAGTGTGTTCCACCCAATTGCATAGTATGTTTTCCGTTTCACACATATTGAAGAGATGGTTCATAGTTTCCTCTTCCTTATTGCATAAGGGACACTTGGAAGGGCCGCAAAAACCTTTCTTGCAGAGATTTTCCCAAGTCAAAGTTTTTCTATGCATTAGGAGCCAGAGGAAGATTCTAATTTTTGGCCAGAACTGAGAATCCCAGACCTTGCTGCTCCATGGAACCTTTTAAACCTACTCTGAGTTTTCGATACAGTTTCTAGCTTCTTTGAGCATGAAATTGCCCCCACCTTGCTTTCCCCATCTTAGTTGGTCACTGTCACCCACCTTCCTTATTCTTCTTTTATTTAATATAGTTTGTAGGTTCTTGACATTGTTGTTTACCTCAGTTGTGCTCTATATTTCACTGATTACCCAATTTCTCCATTCCGAGTCCCTGCTATTAGGAGTCCAATAGTGATCGACCGTTGTTTTCCCACACTCTTGATAGTTTCTTTGCAGTTCTGCAAACTCTGGCCTTTCTAACTTAGGGAATTGTTGCCAAGCATCCTACCAGAAGAAGGCCGTTTCCCCATTGCAGATTTACCAGAAGCTGTTCTCCTGTATAATTTCTCGATTTCTCCTTGCTAGGTTCCAGATTGGGAAACCTTCTAGATTCTCTTGCATTCTAATTAAATCCTAGATTTTGTGCGTTGGAGCATATTTCTCCTTCCAATGTGTAACCTAAGGAAGATTAGGTTCTTTCAGCCATTTCCACCAAAGTTTGGCCCCACAGGCTCTATTGATAGTGAAGGGGTCAAGAAGGTTTAACCCTCCTAAATTCTTAGGTTTGCATAATTTATTCCATGCCACTAGAGCCCATTTTCTCTTCTCTGCATTTCCTATCCATAAGAAAGTTCTATGTATCACTCTCATTTGCTATAGGACTCCTTTGGGAGCCGGGATTATGGAGAGCATATATTGTGGAATAGCTTGCAGAACTGCTTTGGTTAGAACTAGCATCCCTGCAAAATTGAGGGCCCTATGGGTCCAGTGATGACATCTCTTCTCCAAGTTAGCTATGATCTTCTCCCAATGAGTTTTTTGCCAAGGTTTATCTGTTAAGGGAGCTCCTAGGTACCTCGAGGGCAGACTGCCTATTCAGAAGCCTAGAATGCTCGAGAGATTCTTCTGCATAGCTAAATGCATATTGAAAAAGAATATAGTGGATTTAGATAGATTAATTTCCATACCTGAGGCTTCGCTGAAAAGATTCAGGATCCTTTTATAGCCTTGGGCTTCTCTGACTGTTGGAGACCCATGTAACATTGTATCATTAAAAAATTGTTGATGAGTGGTTGCTGGAATGGAGGGCAGGGGCTATAGTCCTTTGATCTTTCCTTCCTCTTTTGTGCTTCGAATGAGTTTGCTTAAACCTTCCATCAAGATAACAAAAAGGAAAGGAGCTAGTGGGTCTCCTTTTCTGAGTCCTCGTGATGGGGAGAATTGGTCGGCAGGGGCACCATTTACCAATATAGAAAATCTGGTAGATTTGATTAGGGCTAAAATCCATTTTATCAATTGGTTGGCAGACCCGAAAGCTGTTAAGATTGCTTCTAGGTAATTCCAATTGACTTTATCATAAGCCTTTGATAAATCAAGTTGCATCATCATGCCTGCTACTTTCCTGGAGTGAAGTGTATGAATCATTTCCTGTGCAAGAAGGATGTTGTCAAGAATTTGTCTTCCCTCCACATATCCCGATTGTTCCTCTGAAATGAGGCCCGAAAGAATAGGTTTCAGTCTATTTTCTATGACTTTAGAGATGATCTTGTAAATAACATTGCACAAAGAAATAGGTCGGAATTTTGCAGGGGTGTTGGCTTCCTCTTCTTTTGGAATTAGGGCTAGGAAAGTAGAATTTAGAGATTTGAGAATTGAAGCAGAACGCTGAGAATCCTCCCCCACTTCCCAGACCTCTGTTTTTACAATTTCCCAGCAAGCCTTGTAAAATTTGATGGTGAAGCCATCAGGCCCAGGCGCTTTGTCATTTGGCATATCCTTCACCACTTCCTCCACTTCTTCTAAGGAGATTTCTCTAGTTAATGCAAGGTTTTTCTCATTAGAGATTGTTTTGGGAATAGATATGATGAGTTCAGCAATTGCTTCTGTCCTATCTACCTCTAGTTCTTGAGCTATGCTGTTGAAATGCGAAGTAAGCAGGGTAGAAATTCCTCGATGATTCTCGATAATGTCCCCTTGTTCGCATTTGACACTGAGGATTTTATTGACACTCCTATAGTCCACTATTGATGTGTGAAAGAAATTGGTGTTCAGTTCCCCTTCCTTGAGCCATTAGATCCGAGATTTTTGCTTCCAAAGGATCTCTTCCTGCTGGAAACGGAGCTGCCATTGTTGCATTAATATTTTTTCTTTGTTTGCAGTTTCTGGGTTGCTATCTCCAATAATCCAATCTTTGTGAATCTGCTCTAGCTGCTCCTCTATCTTGGCTTTTTCTTTGAATATGTTCCCAAAGACTTTTTTATTCCATGTTTTGATTTTATTTTTCATGTGTCTCAATTTACCTTGAAGATTGAACATTTTGGTTCCTCTGATATCTAACGGTGTTAGAATATTATATATATTACGGAGCAATGGAACACATAAAATATTGTAGAAATATAAACACAGAAAATGCACAAAATAAGAGAGACACAGATATACGTGGTTCACCCAGTTTGGGCTACGTCCACCTCGAACAGCCAATCCTTCCTTTATATTATCCATCAAAGTGAAGAGACACAACCTACAACAAATCCACTGTAATATCCTCTGTCTTCTCTCAAAGTCTCACCGCTCTGTTTCTCGCTCACACAGAATACACATCTATCTCACAGCCTCAAATACAATGCCCTCATACAAAGAGAGGGGTTGTCTTCTAGGGAAAAAAACCCTAAACTAAACATAAGTTCTACCGTCAGATCATCCGCCTAATGAACGACCCAGATTGACTATAAACTACTATACTTTTACAAGGCAATTTTACAGCTGTTTTTAGCTTTGGGGGCGTTGCCCCCGAAATCCCCCGCCAGGGTGGGGCTCCCAAAGGTCGTAGCTGCCCCCCATGGACCCTCCCTGCAACGAATATTTTACGGGTGGTGTTGCCTCCCCCATTTTGAACTAGGGTCCAATGTGGTGGTACTTTTGAATATAGAAGATAATCAGGCTCCACACCCAACAAACAGTTCATGCCACCACTTCTCAACAAGTTGAGTGAAGTCCGGATGATTGAGCCAAAATTTCTCAAACCTGAATGGTTTATTTCTAGGAGTGTCCTGTATAGAAGCCATCACAGGAATGGGCCAATGATCTGACCCTCCACTAGGTAGAATCTCTGATTCTACTATTACTCCCTCCAATAGTAGACTTTCAGATATTAGAAATCTCTTAAGACGAGAGGCGATTTGTCTCTCACCTCCCCTTTTGTTGTTCCAAGTGAAGGCCCCACTCTTGGGGTGGATATGCACTCATTTAGATGTGTTGATAAATCTAAGAATGCTTCAGAATATTTGTTGAGTTTCCTGATTCCTCCCTTCTTCTCTGATAGTGTAGTTATCATATTGAAATCCCCTCCTATGATTTCTTTCACTCAGGGATATCTGAGCTTCAGATTCAATAAATTTCTTAGAAAAATGTATTTATCTTCTAACTTTTGAGGCCCATAAACATTGGTACACAAATAGGTCTCTGCATTTCCTATCACTTGAACTTTTATGGCTATAAAGTGTCTGGTAGCCTCAGAGGAGAGGATGTTGATTACATGTCGATTCCACCAAGTAACTAAACCTCCCTCCCATCCATGACTAGCGGTCTCCATGTATTCCATTTGTCTACCTAGCTTTTTTCTTGCGTTATTAATAGTATTACTTGCACATTTGGTTTCTTGCACAAATATAATATTAGGTTTTTCCTTTTGGACCTTCCTCTTTAACAGTCTCTGTTTTGTTTGGCTATTGAGCCCTCTGACATTCCAAGAGATGACTTTCATTTTAACACATAAAGAATTAGGATCTAAGGGAAAAGGCTTCTAGAGCTTTCATCTTACCAGAGTTTAAGAGCATTTGTCCCATTTCCTACAATGTCTCATTATTGGATCTACGTCCTCTCTTCTTCCTTTGTTTGGAGCTGGTGGACGTTTGAAGTAAGCTTTTTGTTCGGAGTCCCATTCCTTTTGCTATGCCCAAATTCCTATTTTTCATCTCCAATTCTGCTTTCTACTTAGTTATGAATATTTCATTAATTTTCCTAACTTCCTCTTCCGATATGTTTTCCATCCCCTTCTTTCTCCAGTCTTCCACCATATCTGGTAGATTAACTCCTTCCTACTCTAATACCTCATTGAGCTCCATTTCCTCACTGCCGATGTCACTTATGTGCATCTCTAAATCCTCATCTACTCCTTCTGTGCCTTCCTAATTCTTTTCAGTAATGTTTTGAATATTTTCCTCCATTACTTTGGTTGCCTTCTATTGTTGTTTTGTTTGCTCCAATGGTCTTGTGCTCCTTATTATGGTCCTCTTAGTCGGTTTCAGTTTCCAACACTTCAAAAGCATTACTAGTGTTACCTTGTGTTGCACTTGTTCTAATTGGTCGTTTCCTGTTTTCTCTCTGTCTTGTTGTCGGTTGAATGAAGATGTCCCTGATCTTTCCTTATTGATCTTCCTTGTGTGCTTCCACTAACTTTTTTATTGGGAATTCTCTAATTAAATGTCCATGCTCATGGCACTTCCTGCAGCGAAATGGAATTTTCTCATAGTCAATAGCTTGGAAATAGTCCTCATCCCTGTATTCCAGCCACAGACCTTCATGCAATGCCCCCAAAACATCCATCTCCACACAGATCTGAACATAGGAAGTATATCTTCTCTGCAGAGTGGCTTCTAAGGCTTTGATAAAAGTCCCTAAATTGTCACCTATATGTTTTAGAGCTGCATGACTCCAATAGTCTATTGGGAGTGTGAAGAGGCGAATCCAGACTGGCACCCACGTGAACGTTTCTCTCTCTGGCACAAAGTTGGGTTTCCACGGCTTCATATAGAGGCCTGCTGAAGCGAAAAAGTAAGTTCCACCATCAAATATTATGTCCTTGTCTTCTAAATTGGAAAAAACAACTGTAAAAAAACCTTTGCCTCCTAGGTGCAGTCTGACATCACCCTTTGGTTTCCATTGTTGCTTTATCAATTGATACAATGCCCTTTCCGTTGGCCACAGTCCCATGAACTTGCATATAACTGCATGTTCAGTCATGTGTTCTCTGTAGGCTTGAATTTCTGGGTCCATTAGTACCACCCTTAAGACTTCTGCCATTTTAGGCTTGCATGGGCCTTGAGTCAGTTTATCAGTAAGATTTTCTGGTATGTTCTCCTTCCCCTCGCATTCTTTTTCTGGAGCAGTATTCTCATTGTCTTCTTGCCCCTTCTCTCATTTATTCTCCTGTGTGGGATGAGCCTACGCTTCCTTCGTTTTTCTTTTACTGTCTGCTCTTCGGTTTCTCTCTTTCCCTTTCAACTTTTGAGTATTTTTTTCCTCCTTGCCCCTGTTTTCGCTTCTTCCCTTTCTTGTTCCTTCCTCTTTCTTTGACTTTTCATACCCTACTATTTGCACCCCTTCCTGTGCTAATTGTTTGTGCATGATTATCTATTTGTATGTGGGGGTACCTATGGACCCCTTGTTTACCATATGTCGGGTCAGGATCTGTCCCCTCCTGAAAAGCTCTGCCACGCTAACCCTGTTCCTGTCCAGTTTGAAACCCTAGGTCTAAAAATCTGTGAACTGTAACCTCTGTTTTCCCCACCAATGTTAAATTTCAGGATTTTTAAAAACTTCATACAACAAGTTATCATGAAAATGATAATCTAATTCCTCTACATGATTACATTGACTCAAGCTTGCAAAAACATCTTGAAAGTCATTATCTAATGCATATTGCTCAATATAAATTTCATGTAAAACAAAATTATGCTCGAGTAAAGTAGTTGCACTAATAATAGGCCAAGAAAGCATATGAACAAATTTGTTGTAGATACCTTTCTTATACCTGATTACCAAGTGAAATAGTTGAAGAAAAACCATCCATCGAAAGACTCGTGATTGCTACAACTTTGATTGAGATTGTAAGTATTGCAATGGTTGATGATTAGTGTGAATGATGGTTTCCTTAACCATCAAGTAGGGCTTCCATTTTTTCACATGTTTCACCAACGCATATAATTATTTTCATATGTAGGAAAGTTAATCACTGCACCATTAAATTTTCCAAATGAAAATATATAGGCTTACCATGTTGAATGAGGACTAGACCGACAGCGTAATCACTAGCATCAATATGAATTTCAAACAACTATCTCAAGTCTGGAAGTGTGAGTGTTGGAGTTGTACTGATATTTTTTTTCAATGCATAAAAGGTGTTTTTCTATTTTCCTACCCACTGA
Source organism: Pinus taeda (assembly GCA_000404065.3). Lineage (NCBI taxonomy): Eukaryota > Viridiplantae > Streptophyta > Pinopsida > Pinales > Pinaceae > Pinus > Pinus taeda. The sequence continues at coordinate 51,600 of APFE031276796.1, read as the reverse complement.
AAATCCTTTTTCACACTTGTTAACACATGCAAAGGAGCGGCTATAACAAAAAAAAAATAACAATTAATTTCATCCAATATTGGGCTGCTTCGAGAAAACTTATTACCTCTATAACTATCTTGGGACTTGGCCAATTCACGATGATGTTAACCTTGGAGGGGTCTATTTTGAACTCACCTCCAACAATCTGATGCAAGTAAACTAAAGGAGTTTTTCCAAACTCACATTTTGAAAATTAAGATGTCATATAAGTAGACTATGAAAAATTCATCAAGAAATGGCCTCAATACATCATTCATCACACGCATGAATGTAGCAGAAGAATTACATAAACCAAATGACATAACTAGCCATTCAAACAAACTTGGTTTTGCTTTGAATTTTGCCTTCCAAATGTCTCATTTGGCTATTATAATTTGACAATAGCCACTTCTTAAGTCCAACTTAGTAAACTATTTTGCATTTTTCAATTGATCAAGTAAATTATCTATTTTGGGTAGTGGGTAATGGTCCTTCACCATAATTTTGTGCAATGCGTGAAAATCCACACACATGCGCCATGTTCCATCCTTATTTGGAAGCAATACAATAGGTCAACCACATGATGAGGAACATGGTCTGATGATCCATTTATTCAGCAACTCTTGAATTTGCTTCTTAGTTTGTAAGCTTTCCATCACGGACATCCTGTAAATTCCAATGTTAGGAAGAGGAAAATCTTGTTGAAGCTATATCTCATCTTGGATTCCTCTCTTGTGAGGTAATCCCTTTAGTTCCTAAAACATTCATCATATTGGTTAACTAGGTCAACCAATTCAGATTTCAAATTCAAATCACAACCTTAAAAATCTTCAATATCGACATCATTCCTAGGTTTGATCATTATAAGCATAAAATCATTGCTCAAATTTACCAGTCCTTTCATCTTCCCTACATTAACAAGCGAAAGATTCGTTTTCTTGTTATGAGCTCTCATAATATATTCTACTACATTTTTGAATAAATGATATTTTTTTCATGGCTATGGAAGACAACTTTTCTTTCATAAAGGTGCGAGCTACCCAAAATGATACCAAAAATATCTAGCAACACAATGTCAATCTCCACTTCATTTATGAATTTTGCAGTGATGGCGAATTTCAGTTTACACTTTCTCTTAACCTGCAATTGTGCATTATCACATACCCATTCAAGGGGATACGGTTTATGATGTGCAATGGTTTCCAGATTTAGACTCTTGAGAATGTTTTTAGAGATAAGATTTGCTGGAGGACCCATATCGAACAACTTATCAATCATGTTATGTTTTGAGATCACCCTTATGTGAAACAATTCTATTCTCCTCTTTTCATTTGGAGTTACATTTTGCGAGCTTGAAGAACTAGTTCTGGCAATGAATTCTTTTTCTTTTAACCCCATGGCTATGATTTTAGTTTCATCACCCAAATTGGATCCAAAATCCTATTGAGTGGTTGCAGTTGTCTTTTGTTTTACCTTGTTGTTGTTTTTCTTTGGTCCCATTTCAGGATGAAGCTTCTGACAAAGAACTTCATTGCAACCCTCTTTGGAACAATGTTTGCAAGTAACTTTCTCTCCTTATTTTTTGATAGATGCATTTTTCTTTTCCTTCCATTTGAATTCCTTTTCTTTTCCCTTACTCTTAACTGAATTTTTACTACCTTCTTTCGGGGTGTTTTTCCCTCTTGCCTCAATATGAGTGGTTTACACACACACATCATCTAGATTTGGATTAAACATTAAGCTAGTATGCGTAAAGTAATTGTGTAAACCCCCTATGTACGTCAACAATGTGTCCTGTGATTAAAAATATACACCTAACCTCAAAGACCTTTTTCTGAATTCTTGGGTGTAATCTTGCACATGTTGACCTTTAAGCTCTCTAAAGTTATACCAATTCATGATGGATTTCTACATATAAGCTGGAGGGTAGAATTGTCTTTTGATTGCAAAATTGAAATCGTTCCAAGAAATTGAGATCTTACCGTGTTTTTTAATCTCCTCTTGGGTCTTTGATTCCCACCATACTAGTGATGCACCCCCCACCTCAAGGAAGCTAACTGAATCTTTATGTCATCTTATTGAAGGTTTTGAATATTGTAATAGACCTCCAACTCATGAATCCAATTATCAAGCTTCTCTATATTCACTTCACCATTATACATTAGCAACTCGAATTTAACATCAAGTTTTAAAAAAGGTGATGTACCAATTCCTTTTGAAGTATGATGATCAGTATGAGTAAGGGTGGTGTTTGTGGAAGAGGGTGAAGATTCTTGTTTAGAACAAAATGAAGAAGATGGTGGAGAGGGTGGATATTTGCCTCCATTTATCTTACCTCCTTTTCCACTACTTGCTCCTGGAGAGCCTTCTCCTTTGGGAGGTTTGGAACTTTCCCCTTACAACCTAGTATGCCTCTCTTCACAAAGGACCTTCGCCATATCTATCATATCAAAGAAATCCTTTCTGAAGGCCTTCTCACCTTCTATCACGTTTGTAGCTTCTCCTTTATGAGACATGATCTCTGGAGTGTCAACCGCAATTCGAGGCTGAAATGGTGTTGGAGATTGTGGCAACCTTGCTCTCCTTCCACTTGACCCAACTTCAGGTCTTCCAACAAAATTTCCTTCACCTCGTTTGAGTTTTAACCTTGTAATCATGACATAAACTTGCAAACAATTAAATCCTTCTTTCAAAAAGAATACCTAGTCGCTTTGAGACCAAATTGATTTGATTTAGAATATTAGATTGCAGTGCTAAGATCCTTCTCAGATTATGAACAAAATGCTTTCATTATGCTTAAGGGTTCATGAATTTTTTCAAGTGAAATGGAGAGTTTTTATGTTCATTTTATGTGCAATTTAACATAAATAAGAAACTAAATAGCATCATAAACATGTATAAGACATCATCAAAAACAAATTAGAATAAGCACATGATAAAGGAGTTGATCTCTCCTCGGCTACGTCTCCTTGGTCCAGCTTCGAATGGCTTGGGCCTCTCTATTCTGCTCAAAAGTGTAAACATTTATGTTTACATTGCTCAAATTCTTCTGAAACCTGCTCCAATGAGTCCAGAATGTCCAAAAATGTCCATCTAGACTCTTTTTGTATCCAATTTAGTGGAAAAATGAAGAATTTATGACTTCTTTTTTTCCCATTATTCACTCCACAAATTACTCCATTTCTGTCATGATCCTACAAATTAGCCCTAAAAATGCGCTAACTAAGTCAAAATTTCGCCGTGTGATAGGCCAAAATTTGTCGTCTAACTATTTCATCACAAATCACAATTGGTGAGGAAACCAGTGGGCTTTATAGTTTGTGAACATGATTAGTAATGTGCGATTTCGATGTGGTGGGCCTGACGGATGTACTAACTGCAACCAATAAACATATCGCTTTGGGGAACCTTTTGCAAATCATAATTTAACAGAGTATTAGTGATACATATATGACATAATTCTATTTTTCTATCAAGTGCAATAACGATCTATGATCCATCACATTACAACTCTGGGGAAAATCAGTTAATGCCTTTCCACCTATCTTTTGTGAAGTACGATTGTGATCTGCGATAGATCGCATCACATTGCAATACTTCCCTAGGCCGATTATTTAATGCCTTCCTGCTTGTCTTATCGCATCGTACCTTGGCTAATATGGGGGTGATTTTTAATGCCAACCCACCTATTACATGTGATTTGTGAAATATGGGGGCCAAAGGCAGGATTCCACTTGGTGCCTCCCCTTTCGTTGAAGGGCCTTACAACATCATCCACTCCTGCCATGTGTCCAAATCAAACCTGAAATTTGACTTGCTCTAACTTCTGCACATGAGCTTGGATTTGAGCATCATTTGCACTGTTGGATTTAAAATTATGAGCTATTTGATTTTCACTATATGTGCAGTTACATACACTTAGTCGAGGTCGTAGTGGTTTTGTCTCATAATTTGGTGGTATGGACCCACATAGGTTAATTTGCAAGGGATTTTAAACATGGCTCAACTATTGTTGTTTTACTAAGGTTTGGACTTATGCAAGAGCCTAAGCTATTAAGGGTTTATGAAGCACATTATGATGCTATCGCTCAAGAGTTTTCAAGTTTTCTAATATAATGCCTTATGGTAAATTTGTAGATCTACAAAATTCTTATGCAACGTCCTTTAACATAGAATTGTATGTCCCCCTCATACCCAGGTCATCCAAACCATTTGCATGGAAAGAGAGAAAACAAAAAATCCTCCCAATATTGGGAAATTTACTCATGGATTGAACCCTTCACTTCAACACGTGAAAAAAAACATCCTTGGAAGAAAATTCAAGTCAATTATAAAAAAATAAGACATAATTTTCTTCCCACAGAAAATACAATGAAATTCTTAGCCATTTAACTTATTATTACATGACGAAGGCTCATACAGATAATCATAAAATATCAAAGAATTTCAGTTAGCAATATTCATGCACAAATATCTTGCTAAGATGATTTTATGTTGATTTGTTCTAAATAATCAACATAGATCCATCTTAAGTTGGGATATACCAAAGCATCTCTTTTGGAATGTAAAGCTTGAGAAAATGTTTGCACCTCAAGAGTTTGATTCCTTACCCTTCATAACTATTAGGTTAAGATGGATCTATGCTAGATATTTATATATTTATGTATGCATATATGTATGTTATATGTCAACTATTTTTTTCCAATAAATAAGTTGTATATCCACCAATAAAAAGAATTCTCCATGGAAAACATTTTCTAATTTGTTAATATAGACATTATTTTAGTTAAGCAACAACATATCTCTCGTATTGAATTATAGAACATCTCTAGTAGAGTAAATTATTTTATATATTAAATTTACATAAATTTTAATGAGTTGATAAAATGATCATTACATTTTATATAACAACATATAACTTCACAACACCTCATTTAAATAAATTATTTCATTTAAATCAATTGTTTCGATTGTAAAAAATACTCAACACCCAAACCTTAGAGCCAATAGTATTCAATCGCTAATGGCCCTCTTTATTATGAGAGAAAGGAATGCCATTTAATCTATAACTAGATGGAATAAGCCACATATCTTCGTTTCCTCAATCATAATTAAAATCCTTCTTTACTAGTTCTTCCTTCATACATAAATTATAATAAGTAAATATATACCAAAGAATAAATAAATATTAATTTTATTACATTAATACTTATAATACTTAGGAAATTATTTTCCCTTATTTATATTATTCTTTTTCCTTAGTGACACTATCTTTGCATGTGAAATAAATTATCATTAGTATTATATATACTTGTAATATTAAATCCAAAAAATACTAATATTAACATTGAGAAAATTGTTCCTCGGTATCACATTCTCATGACTATTTGAATAACTTATGTGCAATATGAGACAAAAGTGTTGAAGTTAAGAGTTTCAAACCATCGAGGTTCCAATATCCCGACCTTCAGACGTCCCAAGGTAATAAGTTCTGAGGTTCCAAAGTTCTATAATTTTGAACCACCGAGGTTTGTATAATATGACATTATGATGTCCCGAGATTCATACCCTCCAAGGTCCTGAGACTCCGACCCTCCAAAGTTCCAAAGTTATGAAATTCGGCCTGCTCCTGAGGAATTGAAGATGCTTACTTTTGTTTTCCATAAATTTTTATCCTGAGATCCATTTAAGGAGTTTCATATATTGTTAGAAATATTCTTTAAAGAACTTTCAAGATCCTGCTATGGACCTATCTCTTGGTGTTCTTTCTTTATTCCCTTGGCTCTTTGGGCTCCATGACCAAGTGCCAACAACATTGGAAGCTCCCTATATCAAATAATTATCAAACTTCCATTAGAGATGAGTTATGAAATCTTCAAACTCTAATATACTTGGAGGTATCGAGTTGCATTTTGTTTGCCTCACTAGTTTTTGCATGCATGGTATATGCACGTGGTTGATTGGTCATGATTTTTCATTGACATGGAGGATTTCTTGGATTGATAGTGGATTTTCCTAGTGTTACCATTTCCAAGGTAGCCATGGTATTGTGGGTTTTACCCTTATCTTCTAGTTGGTTTTCTTGTGCTGTTGGTTGTGGGTTGAGTTATTACTTCATGAAAGCCTTGGTTGGACAAATGCTCTAGAAGTCCTCTAACAACTTTGTTTGAGTTACTAGACCTAGAAGCCTTGGTTGGAAAAACACTGTAGAAGCCCCGTAACAATTTGAGTTGAGTTACTAGTCCTAGAAGCCTTGGTCCAACAAATGATCTAGAAGCCCTTAGTGGGTTGAGTTACTAGTATAGGAAGTATTGGCTAGAAAAACACTTTATAATCCTGGTGGTTTTTGTGAATTGACTTACTAGTGCTTGAAGCCTTGGTTCAACAAATTCTCGAGAGGCTCGGTGAAATCTATGGGTTGACTTAATAGTCCTGGAAGTTACATTGGAAAAAAATATCTAGACCTGTAAACAACTTAGATAGATACTAATCTGGTGATTGTTAGTGATGTCTGATTGTGAGGTGGAGTCACTTGTTGTGGGTTGAGATGGTTTGGCCTCTTAAATCCCTGGATGGATTTGATTGATTAGTTTCATGAGTCCCACATTCATGCTTGGAGTATGGCAAAGGGGTGAATGGATAAAAGAAATACTTCGTTCAACCTAGTCTACAGTCGGGTGGTTTGTGGAATTCCCATACCTAATCGGTCTATGAAATCATTGTTATGAAACCAGCTCAAGAAAATATAGAAAAGATAGATCAACACCTTGGAATTCAACCTCTTCAAGGGGGCAACCTCCTTTACATTACATAAATGAACAATTCTTGGATGATACAAATGAAAAGACCTCCTCTCTATATATAGGAGTCTAAGGGCTCATTATATAATCAAAGCCTACATAACAATAATAATGTAAGGGCACAATAATAACAATAGTGGGCTTCTATGGGGCACAATAGTAACAATATGGGCAGTACATGGGTACATCCATATAATAAGAGGGTTGTACTAATAATAATAAGAGGTTACACTAGTAGTATAGGGGCCTAACATGCCCCTCTCCTTCAAAAAGTGTTGTCCTCAACGCTTGAGTAGTTCTTGATGCTTCTGTATAAACTTCTTGTCCTCCGATGTGGAATATTCAACGGGTAAGTTCTTCCACTTGATGAGATACTCTGAAATAGATTGATTTCGTAGCTGTCGGGTTCTTGTTTCTGTGACTGCTCTAGGTTCCAATATGATTTTTCCTTCCTCTTCAATTTCTGGCAATATTGTTTGAACTGGGATCTTTTGCAACTTTTGAATAAGTGGCCATACTTCTTCAGCCTTCTTCAATTCATCCCTTGCTTCATTTATCCAATTTGGTTGGATAATAGAAATAGCACAAAACAATGCTTCCCCACCTTCATCCTTGAAGACTCTTCCCATTCGGTAAGTCGCCATTTTTAAGTGCAATGTTAGTATTGCCAACATTTCCTTCTCATAAATAGCTTGCTTGAGATGTAGCAGTAAAAATACCCAATCACCTACATAAAAAAAAAATTGACTACGATGTTGATCTACCTGTTGTTTCGTTTGATTTTGTACCAAAGTGGCATTATCATTTAAAATTTGGAGAACTTGTTGATGCACGATGTGATCTTTCACAACTTAAACCTTTTTGTTCGTGATATGTCCTTCTATCTTTAGAGTTTGAGGAGTGATAATTTCTTACAATCCTTTACAAGATATGGTCGGATTCATTTCTTGATGCTCGATGTGATCTTTCACTTCTTGAACATTTTTCTTCTTGATATGTCCTTTTATCTCGATAGTTTGAGGAGTGGTAATTCCTGCCAATTCTTTACAAGATATCGTCTGATTCATTTCTTCTATCTCTGGGGTTGGATCCTCGCATATATCCTCTTCTTTTGATGTTTCTTGATCCTTTTCTTCCTCCTCTTCATACTCTATGTAAAATAATTTCTTCTCAACACACTTATGACCTTTAGTGCATTTGCTATCACAATTGTAACAAAGCCCTTTTTCTCTTTTTTCTTCCAATTGTTGTGGTGTAACCCTTGTAGGTTGTGGAAGGCTAGGAGAAACAACACTTCCATCTTCATAGTTGTGAGGGGTAGAATTCATTGTTGCCATAATTTTACTTTCTAGTATGTGACAAATCCCTTTTACTCTCTCCAATTGTTGTGGTGTTGCTCTAAAGAAGGTGTTGCTCTTTGTATCCTCATAATGTGCTATCATTTCCTCTATGAGAGTTGACCACGTAACAAGTTGTTTATGAGAACAAAGCTCTTTATACCATAAAAATTGATTCGGTTCTAAATATGAAGATGCAATACATACCTTCTGTAATAGTGGTACACCATGTAGATCAAAATATTGCTCCATCTGAAGTATCCAATTTACCGAATCCTTCCCATCAAACTTCCTCATCTTGTTTTTTCTTGATTTTAGGAGCTCGATCTTGAAAGGAATGTAAATCTGTACTTTTAGATCTTTAAGTTCTAAAATTGTGAGCTACAGTAGCCCTCTATGTCCACTTTCCAATGCCACCAGTCTAACCCCAATTGGATTCTCCAATGAAGCGTTATGACAAATCTCCCATAATGACCCGATTATAGACCTTTCTCAAAGAGCAAAATTTTATGAAGTGCCACGTGTCACTATTTCGACCTTTTGGCTCTGACAAATATCTAGAAGAAACTACAGTTCGTCCTCTTTCTATACCTTTTTGTGAAATTGCAATCTGATGCTCATAGAGAAAGTTATGACGCTTTTCCCCAGGTCACCTGTTTGGAATGTAATTCAGGAGTCTACAAAAAGACCAACTTCCTGAGATCATATCTCCGTAAATATAGCGCGAAAATCTCTGAAATTAGGACTCAAGATTCAGACCGATTTATTCTCGAATGGGTTTGTTTTGCGACTTCTGAAACATCACAGAAAAAAAGTTATAGTACAAATGCCACGATGACCTGTTTGGAGCAGCGAAACCCTAGAATCCAAAGCTCTGATACCAAATGTTATGAAACCAGCTAAAGAAAAGATAGAAAAGATAGATCAATGCCTTAGAATTCATCCTCTTCGAGGGGGAAACCTCCTTTACATTACATAAATGAACAATTCTTGGATGATACAAATGAAAAGACCTCCTCTCTATATATAGGAGTCTAAGGGCTCATTAAATAATGAGAGCCTACATAACAATAATAATGTAAGGGCACAATAATAACAACAGTGGGCTTCTATGGGGCACAATAGTAACAATATGGGTAGTACATGGGTACATCAATATAATAAGAGGGTTGTACTAATAACAATAAGAGGTTACACTAGTAGTATAGGGGCCTAACAATCATCAACAAGAGTTATGTTTCTCCTTAGTATGTTATGAAGAAATATACTTTTTTATATATGGTTGATAGGGTTGTTCTATGCATAACCTATTTAATGTATATATTTCAGTTATGAATGCATTTTATGACTATCATGATGTTTGGCTTATATTGTTTTTTTACCTCTAAATGAATAAACAATGTATCTATGGCCTAATAGATGAAATTGCAAAAAATCTGTGAGGAATTCATGATTCCTAGTGATTCTTAGATAGGTATCAGGCCCCTATGCTCAATTTTATTGTTGAGACCTATAGCTTTCATGTTTGTGACATGTTTGACATAATTCCTATCATCGCTAGTCAGCATCTAGTCCTGTCCCTATTGATGCTTTTGAAAATGTATCTTTTCTTCTCTATGAGATTTCTTTTCTGAAGGTGTCATTGAGCTCTAGGAAGTGACCTAGGCTCTGGGCGTGGAACGTGTAATAAATACTGGAGTCACAGGCACAATATTGGGTGGAAAAGTCCCTGGACGATCACTTTCCCTGAATATGGCAGTGTCCACAACCTCCTAGAGGCACCCTTGTCAATTTCAAGGAAGTTTCCATAGATTTGATGAATTAAAACTTCATTTTTTATGAGGGGTTAGTTACTTGAGTGGTTGGGATGACTCGTGGGAGTTCTGTTGCTCATGTGGAAGGTATGTGTGATGTGTTTTGTCAATTCCACTTCCTTAACTAACACACAGGGAGTCAAATCATATCATAGTAACTTATCGTCACATGTTTACCCTAGTTGGCTAGATACTTAGGTATATGGGAGGAGGATGTTACAATCTCCCATGAGATAGAATTAGAATTGGTGTAAAATTGGTATATAAGACCAAGCTAAATGAAAAATGAGATATTGAGAAACATAAGGCAATGTTAGTTTCCAAAGGATTCTTACAAGAGTTTGGTGTTGACTATAGTGAAACATTTTCTCGAGTAGAAAGGTTAGACACTATCAAAACCATTTTATCCACAACAACTCAACACAATTGGAAACTTTATCAGCTTGATGTAAAATCTTCTTTCCTAAATGGTATATCATAGGAAGATGTTTATGTAGAGTAGACTCCAAGTTTTCAAGTTCCAGGATAGGAGAATAAGGTATACAAATTGAAGAAAGCTTGCTATGGTTTGAAACAACATCCAACAGCTTGGTGCAGTCACATCGACACCTATCCCATCAAAAGTGGATTTTGCAGAAGAAACCATTAGCCAACTTTGTATACCAAAACTCATGAAGGTAAAATCCTTATTGTATGCTTTATGTAGATGATCTCCTTTATATAGGCATTATGATGTTAGAACATTTTAAAAAGACAATGCAAACAAAGTTTTATATGATTGATCTAGGAGTCATGAAATACTTCTTAGGCATTGAAATTCACTAATCTGCTAATGGAATCTTTGTTGGTCAACAAAAAAATGTAATTAATATCATCCAAAAGTTCAAAATGACCAATTACAAGCCTACTTATACACCAATTTCTCAAGGAAACAAACTCACGAAAGAAGATGTAGCACAACCATTTGAACCCACGTTATATAAAATTATAGTTGGTGGTTTATTGTATCTCATTACAACCAGACTTGATATCATGTTTAAACCAATTTTTGTCTCTAGGTTTATTAAATAATTGATTGTTGATGTTTACAATGTAATATATTTAGCTATTTTGAATATAGTTGAGAAGGGAAATCATTTCTCAATTTTTTTCAATTCTTCTGAGCAATAATAAGGTAAAATATTCATGGCACTAATTGCAAGACAAACTCATGTGTCTTTCTCATTATCCATTTACATCTACATATATGGAATAAGTCAAGGTACACAAATATTATGGGACCTCTATACTATTTTCTAATGTCAATCTCCAACACTCGCCTTTGATACGAGGAGGCTAACACTATTTTTGTCCCTTCACAATGTGAGTTATTTATTGCTTTGATTCACTATTAGAGAGTATATCCTACTACATTATTTTATCTTGAAATGTTAGTGTCATATTATTAACAACAATATATCTTAGTATTATACAAAATTTATCATTGGGTTAATTTTATTTATTTGTTATCATTATAACTAATTTTTTTCCTTGATGGAAACCTACTTGATAAAGATGTCAACATGAGGGTTATGCAAATGCTACAAGTGAGATAGACAAGGGTATATCACTTCAGATACAAAGGAATGATAAAGGTGAAGTTTGGAAAGTATACACGGGTCATACAAAAAAACTTTGCTTACCTATGTGGGTATGGTGAAGAAAATTCACGTACAAATTTCGGATGATGGTATTGTCAATACCAGTGGTATTTACCATGGTATTGTCTCATAGTAATGAGCACAAAAATGGATATTTTATCCTCTAAAATAATACTATCATCATTACTAAGGTATTGGCTAAGGCCTAATATATATAAGGATATGGATATCAGAGTGTTGAGTGTGTAAGTTTTGTATTTTGTGTGAATGATTTGATCTGAAAGAGGTGTTACCTAAGGAGGAAGGAAAAGATACGATCTTAAAAATATAATGTATGATATCATATGAACTTGTTTTACTTGTTAATAATATATGACTGTGATAAATATTTGATTTTAATGATACTCTCACATGAATATGAGACAGTAAGTGTTCCGATGTATATTCTGTCGTAGCAATGAAAGAATGACTCGGTAATAATAAATATGTACACTATTTTTCCTATAAGAGATCATGTATATATACGCATCCTATTTTCGAGAGTCACATATATATTCTACAGTATGGACAGGTCTGCACACAAGTGTCAAGTATGAACTGATGATAATGGTGAATCTAGTCTATTATGTTTTCTATTGTTTGAGGATGAAGTCTCTCTTACAATAATGTGTATTTGATAGTACTGATTAGGCTGAATTAATTATGAATTAGAAGTTAACTAAGTGATGATGCTACTATGTGAAAATGTGTATTTGGTTCACTCCTTTATGTTGGATTCAATATATATTTGGGCGATTTATTTAGGGGCACAATGATTCAGATCCAGTTATCAATATTTTGAGATTTGTACATGGGTATTCTTCAGGAGAAGTGCATACATACACAAGTATGATCAATACCAATAGCATATATAATATGATGCATGTTTGATCAGGTTTTTCAATGTCATCAATTGGTTTCTATGATGGGTAACACTATTTGATTTGGTATATTGATGAGGGGATATGCATTGATATGATTTATTCTAAATTTATCAAGTTGAAGTGGTTATATTAGAAGATTTGATGATTGAGTATTTGAGTAGTTGTTCAAAATTGTTGAGAGTGGATCTAGTTTGAAACATTTTGAAAATGTATCCATAAAGAGATGAGGATAACAGTCTTCACAAAAATAGGTTGTAGTGCCCTTGGAGTAGGAGCTGGAAAATGGGAGAGGGTTGTAGCATTCTACAAGTAGGAACCCGCGTACTGGTTAAAGTTTTCCCCAGTACAAAACTGTAAGAAGATTAATTTTTAATAAAAGAAGGAGATAAATACTAGAGTAGCGGTGCCTTTCTCCCACTTTGGTTTGTCACCTAAAAATCCTAGTGTTTATATGGTTATATGTCTTTATGTTCTAACTACTTAACTAATCATACTTATTGTTTAATTGATGAATAATGTAATAATAATACATTGATTAATGTCGTAGAGATGATCGAATAAATTATCGAGATATACAACAGTTTTTTTAGTAACATTCACATACATACTATAATTTCCTTTATAATAGTTGCATATAAACATAAATATAAGAAATTGAAATTTAAAGTTCATAAAATAATGATCACCCCCCCCCCCCCCTCTCACTATTTTTCTTAACACTATTATATTGGGTGAATAATAACTAATTTAACATCACTTCAATGTTTCAAATCTCATAGTAAATTGAATGATTTATATGGATTAATCGAAATCCAGACTAAAGTGCAGATCAATGACACAGGAACTTTGATGTTGAGTGGGACAAAACCATTCTAGGAAATGGTAATGTTGAGATGGAAATGGCGCAAAAGGGAACACACCCTAAGGTTTGAAAGTATTTGAGAATTGCCAATAACATTAACTTGGACACAATACTTCTCATGTTTGAATGTGGGATGTTGTAAATCTTTATGTGTAAATTAATACCTAGGGAGCTTAGATGGATGACCTTTTCCTATAGAGTGAGACTAAGCCACAATAAGAAAAATAATAATAAATAGTTACAAACACTTATGGCTTGGATTTCTAGGCTAATCTTCTAATTGTACAATCCTTGCGCTAATAAGAAATCGATTGGGTTCAAGTGTACGCAACTGCGTCGTGAGGTTACATCATCTCGCACTCATGTCTATGTCATTAAAGCTCGATATTACATCATATTACAATGACATGTATGCCACCATAGCCTGAGATTACATCATCTTACACCATTTAACTCATGCCACACCTTTAATCTAGCAAGGAACATTTTCTCAGCTAATGTGTCTTGGAGATTACAAGAATAATGTAAGAATTTAACTCACGACTTGTAGATTGCAAGAATAAGGCACACACTAAACATGTCGAGGCTCCACTTACTTGGAAGAAGATTTTTGTTGATGTTATATCATGAATTGTTGAGATACTTATTTGAATACACAAAATTAAATGCAAAATAAGTGAGATAGTTGGCCTTGAATATTGAATTTAAGTTTGAGGTCAAACATATTAATGGTAAAAATAATATAATGATCGATACACTTAGCATAAACTTGCAAGTGCCTCACTTGCTAGGAATGAGAACTTGTGAGTTTGACACCAATGATAGGATCAAATAGGCATCACAATGCAATCAACAAATATTAAACATAAAGGAATGCTTATAGTAGGAGATATACAGATAATTAAGAAAGAACTACAAGATCACTAATGATGCTAAGTTTCTATTCAAGAAAAGAGTGTATGTGCCTTGTGTGATAGACTTGGACAAGCTCATAATGAATGAATATCATACAAACCCTTATTTAGGTCATCTTGTGATCTAGGTGGAAATTAGTGGCCACCCTCCTATTCCACTTACCATTGTTTCTTTCATCTTTTTAGTTTCCTTAATTGTAGTATAGTTTATTGTTTTCTCCTGTTTTCCAAATTATGTTGTTTAGGGCCTCAAAACTAAAATATTGAAAGAAACAATGGTGGGGATCAAACTGAAATAGGCAGGTGGCTACCAATATCCACCTGCATCAGTCCTCCACACTTCAGAAGCAATCGCCCCCATTGAATTTACTTCCTCCACGAGATGGGAAATGCCATCTAAAGTTGGTCCTGGCTGAGCCACTTGCCTCAGTGTAGGAGTTGGCCAAATTTGGCAACCTGATATAGTTGGATCTTATGATGTTGAGTGTTATTGATCTATGTGTCCATGATATGATTAGTTAGCGCTTGTTCCATGAATTCTGGTTTTAACTTTGCTGGCGTGAGCTTGTCTACAATTTTTTATGTGTCGAGTAATGGTGGAAAGTATGGTTGAAGGCGGTTCATATTGAACATTGGGTGTAATCCAAGGAATGGGGGAATGTTGGACTCAAAATAATTCTCTCTCGTAGCTTTGGTAATGGTTTAAGGCCCATATAGGATTGGTCTGAGCTTTTGACGGGCTTTGTTGAAGTGTTCTTTCTGCAAACGCAACCAAACTTTGTGATCCACCTAAAACTTGTGTGGAACCCAATGTTGATCTTGTCATTTCTTGTACTTGGAATTAGACTTCTCCAAGATGTTGTGAACATTGTGCTGGATGTTCTAGATGCGTCCAACAAACCTGATGTTTATCAGCCACAGAGAGTACATGTGTGGATTCTCTGGTTGTTGTTGAGCTATGGAAAAGGAATGAATTTTCCATTTATTTCATCATTCTTCCCTTTAATTATATCTCCTTTATGTTCTAAAGATTCATATATGAAAGGATTATAGTAAAAATTAGGGAACTATTGAATATTACAGTTTAGCTAATTATTGTCTTTTCTTATGTAGGAAAAAAATGAAATGGAAAACTATTGTTTCCTACCTGAGAGAAGGAAAAAGACAAAGTGGAGTAACTATTGTCCCTTCACCAAGAAGTAGCATACAAGCAGCAAGCCAAGGATGGAGCGCACAGTTATGGATAAGGACAGAGAAGATCACAACATCAACGCAAAATACAAAGAGCTAATTGAAGATGGAAGATTGAGAGGATCTCTCAGGATCTCTTGATCCTGAGGGATCACTATTACTATTCTCTCCGCTGTTACTATTTTATCCGCCTGACCATTATAAAAGGGACAATGATTGTATAGAAGAGGGAGATTATTCAGAAATTACTTTTGTATCTTTACTTTGATCATCGACTGTCATTGTTGAAACAAAGTACTAACTGGCTATAATCATTTTGCATATGATTAATATATAAGACAATTATTGTTCCTTCATTCAGACTGAAGTAATCCAGTGGTGTTCACTAGCGGCTAGGGGCCCGACCTTGGTGGATTCACTTAATGTTCTTGTATCATTCCTTTACGATTCCTGTCATGTGATGGTTTGGTGTTATTTCTATTTATTGTAATCACATCGCTTTATTGTTTCATATTTCCATACTTAATAAAGTGCTCTGTTTTATATGTTGTAATTGAATTGTGTTGATGTTCATTCCCCTTGTAACAAGATCACTGCTTTCTACAAGTATATTGTTTTTTTGTTCCTTTTACTTATAGAGCTTCGTTGTTCATTTCAGTAACTTAGCTTTTCTATTCATTACAGTTACATAAGTATTGTTGTCCATTTCTATTATGTAGTGTGCTCTTCATTTACTTTCTGCAATCATTTAGGTTTTCCTTTTATCATTCTTATAGTTAGTATAATTATCTCATTTCAATCAGTTGCAGTAGAATTATTGATTTAATTCATTGACATTTCCCATTGGTTATTTAGTATGGTGTGTGTGAGACAAACAACTGTAAAGAACATTGGCTATTCCTGTCAAAGCTCTCAGATTGAGGATCTTATTTATGCTTGATTTAGTTTATATCAGTTAAAAAGGAATGAGTTATTGCTACTGTATCCTTGACTGATAATTGTTGTTACTTTGTTGAATAAGTGATTTAGTTTCAGAGCATTGAGTTTCCTTTAATTGCAAGTGAGTTTTATTTAAAGCATTCATTTACTCTCATATTTGGAAGTACTGTACTGCAATTTAGAAACACTACTCTTGAGTAAATAGTTGCCACAAACCGTGTAAACTCTTGAAATAGAAAATCTTGCTCGGATTGATAACTAATGTGAAGATAATTAGGAGTTAAAAAGACACCTTTTATACCTCAACATTTTTCCTTCATTGCCGGGGAGAGTGTACCCATTTCTAAAAGAGTAGTGTGCATCTGATGGGTGTCTGCTAGGAAAGAATTGGGTATTAAAAACGGAAGGTAAGAACCTCCGTACATAGCATGTAAAAGCTTTGCTCCCCCTCCACTTTCTAGCCAAATTGTTCAAGAACTTAGGGTAGAAATAGATATTTGAGTTGTCTGTATGACTAAGAAGAAAAAATTTGAAAACAATCCAAAACCACTATCCAAACCCAACAAAGCTAAGGGACTAGTGACCCTTGGTCGATCAACCTTCATAGATGATATCCTTAAGAACGATGAATCTCAACCATCGATAGGCCCTAGAAAAGTTGCTTCTAGACAACCTAATGGCTCCCTTCGGGCCACAAACTCACCATCTATAACCTTTACTAAGGTACACAACAAAATAGAGAAAATTGGGCAAGATTTTCAAGAAATTGAGAATTCTCGCCCAATTTCTTTACAAGAAGGGAATTCTAGTAATCTTAGTGAAGGAGGAGGAGAAACAGGGGGAACAGAAGAGACAATATCCCCTCTCAAAATAATTAAAATGCTCAGCAACCCAAATAAGGGGAGTGTTGTTAAGTTTATCCAAAACTAAGTAGGAGAACCTCTGGAGCCAAGATCCCCCCAGATAGTAGTTCAGCAAGGAACACTCATTACCCCAGACCAGGGAAGCACTGTCTAGGAATAACTCTCTGGAAATCCCAGAAAGGTATCAACATATATTTGATCAAATGGCCCAGAACCAAAAAACACCTCAAACCTCCACACTACAGTATCCCATCGTCAACACAACAATTAATTCACCTATGAATGCCATTCCTCTCCAGAATATCCCTACATTCCATGGCCTAACATCAGAGGATCCAGATGCATTTCTGTTTGAGTTTGATGTATTATGCTGGGGGTATGACTATACCACCAATTACTGAAAACTAAAATTATTTCCCTCCACATTAAAAGGAGAAGCTTTACAATGGTTTATGGGGTTAGGTGGGGGAATTATAAATGACTAGGATCAGATGAAAATTGCTTTTCTAAAGAAATATCAAGATTATTGTAGAACCAGAGAATTAAGGGATGAGATATTTCAAACGACAACAAGACCTATATGTAGAATGCTTTCAATACAATCTCTAGAGATCTCCTTATGCATCTTTACCCTTTCCTGATAATGTGTTAAAAACTACATTAATTAAAGGGATGAAAGAACAATGGATTCAAATGTTAAATATTATGTGTAAAGCTGTCATATATCAGGAAAATTTTGCTGACATCATTAATTTTTGTATCAGGAGTTCAAGAGGCATCACGAGACTGAAACCAGTAGAATGTGACATGATCACAAGGGATAACAAGATCTCCGGTTGAGGTATAACCCACATAGAAATTGGAAATTTGCTAGAAGACTTCAAAATTGATATTCTAGGGACTCTGTCAATGTAGTTGGATGTTATGCAAGATAAACAAAAGTAAGCAGAGGCGGAAAATAATTTGGTGATATTCTACCCTAGATGCAGAAAGAAACATAGCCACAAAGGCTGCCAGCTAGATACAGTCAAAATCTGCACTATTTGTACAAAATATCATGCCACATAAAGCTTCCCATCACTCCCAGGACTGAAAGCAATCTATAAAGAAGTAGAAGAAGAAATAGAATTGGTTTACCTACTAAATTAGCGCTGCCAGTGGCAGTCATTACAAATAGGTATGCCCATTGATCCATCCTCTTATTTTCAGCCTCCTCTGTATAATGCTCAACAGTATAATGGAATGTGGTAGAATCAGCCACCTCTCTCCAGCTGGTCACAGCAGCCATTCCCCATATCACCATGGCCAAATCAAACAAATAAAACCAATTGGCCGAACTTTCCTTACTGTCTACCATTTTGGCAAAATAATGCATATTCAACACAATGGTCACCCTCCACCTCGCAGAGTCAAAAATGGCAATCAAACTGGAAAAGACCTATAAATCATCTAGATGGAACGATCCCTCTCCCTCAACCCACATAGCCAACACCTTATACATTGCAACAAAACCCGTAGACTAATTTTAAGACCGCAACTTCCAGCCCAACCGAAACTGAACCTGAACAATAGACCGGTTCAATCTATGCAAATAATTGAAGGACCAAAACTAGAAACTGAGTTAAGGGAGTGCAATGACCTTCAATTAAGATCTGGGCATATAATAGAATTAGAGGGAGATAAAAATGTTCAGCTGAAAATCCATTACCTATAGAACAAACATTACAAGAAGAGAATCAGCATAGACAAAAAACTCGTGAACAAGAAACCATCTCTTCTCCACCATTCCTAGAATGACTGATCATACCTCTCCCAATAGAACATCCTAATTTTGATCTTCTAGGAGAACTACAAAATTTGTGTATAAAAATTCCAATCCTCCAGGCTATTTAAGACATCCTGATTTATGCAGAAACTATCATAGAATTTACAAAAAATCCAAAGAGGAAAATAACAACAAATCCAACTGCCCATGTAGTCAGCACCCTATTTGACTTACTATTAGGAAGAGAAGCACCTATAAAATATGAGGATCCAGTAAATCCTATAGTCACAGTGCAAATAAATGGATGCTCCTTCCCCAATGCATTAGTTGATTTAGGAGCTGCAATCAATATTATTACAACCACGATTTGTCGAAAACTTGGCATTACATTATTACAGCCAACCACAACGTTATTGGAATTGACTAATGAATCGGTAGTTAGACCAGAAGGAACGTTACATGATGTAATGGTGTTTGTATACTCCTGGGAATACCATGCATATTTTCTAATCATCAGTCCTAGAAACTAACTGGATGGACACCCCTTAATTCTAGGTAGACCTTGGCTAGAAACTACTGACGCTTACATTGGTTGTCGACAAGGTGGCATGACTATAGCAAGAGGAAGCAATGTAAAGAATATAGCCTTGTATCCTCTAGCACAACTAAGTTTAACAATAATCAAAACAAAAAGAAAACTTGTATCATACCTAACTGAAAACATTATATCACCACTAACCATAAAATATGCCCTCGAGTTTAAAGACCAAACGGAAGACAACATCATTAACAATTTCATTAACCAACCAGAAATCAGATCCCATCTGAAATTTCACATGATCAAAGCAGTGCTCGATAATGAAGTAGAAGAAGATCCCCTAAAAGATACTCATGATCAATCAATACCAACCATGTCTCTTTATAACTACAAAACCATAGAAATTGAGCCAGGGAAAACTTTGAACATTAACAAAAACCTGACTGCTGAACAAGAAGAAAAGTTGGTTCAACTCTTGAGAAAATATAAAGAAGCCTTTGCATGGGATTACCCAGACATTAAAGGAATTCATCCCCAATTGTGTACACACCACCTCTCTACAGAAAAGGATGCTAGACCCTTACGCCAACCACAACGGAGATTAAATCCTCATCTTAAGAATATTGTGAAAGTTGAATTGCAAAAGCTTTTAGATGTAAACTTTATCTACCCAATATCTGATAGTAAGTGGGTCTCTCCATTAGTAGTGGTGCTGAAGAAGAATGGAAACTGGTGGATATGTGTTGACTATAGAGAACTAAATAAAGCAACCCAGAAGGACCACTTCCCCCTTCCATTCATTGATTAGGTCTTGGAGACTATAGCAGGAAAGAAATTATTTTCTTTCCTAGATGGCTTGAGTGGATACAATCAGATCTAGGTTGCCCTTGAAGATTAGGATAAAACCACCCTTACTTGTCCTTGGGGAACATTTTCTTATAGGGTCTTACCCTTTGGGATTTACAATGCACCTGCCACATTTAAGAGGTTTGTACTCATAATTTTTTCATATTTAATAAATGAAGGGCTCAAAGTATATATGGATGACTTCACACCTTATGGGGATGGCTTTGAGCCAGCATTACAAACGTTAGAAAAAGTGCTACAAAGATGCATTACCACTAGGCTCTGTTTTTAGAAATGAAAAGTGCCATATGATGATGACCGAGGGACTCACATTATGTCATTATATTTTAGTAGCTGGAATACAAGTAGATCCGGATAAAATTTAGAGAATTTTGTTTATACCTACACCTACCACACAAATAGAGGTACACAGTTTTTTGAGATTTTCTGGTTATTATAGAATATTTATAAAGATTTTTTCTCAGATTGTTGCACCTTTTATAAGTACTAACAGGAAATATTGATTTCATTTGGACAAATAGGTGTGGTTGTGCTTTCGAGGATCTAAAAAAACTTGTATCAACAACCCAAGTGCTAAGGGGCCCAAACTGGGATTTGCCATTCTAGATTTCATCTAATGCTTTAGACACAACAATCAGAGTAGTTCTTGGATAGGAAGAAGATAAAAATCCATATGCAATATATTATATCAACAAAAATTGATCTCCTGTTGAATTAAACTATACTCTGACTGAAAAAGAATTTTTAGCTGTAATATAAGTTGTAAATAAATTTAGACATTATATAACTGGATATCTTGTAGTTTTATATACTGATCACTATGCCATTAAGTATTTAGCAAATAAACCTGTTAGAAATGGAAGAGTGAAAATATGGTTGATTCTCTTGCAAGAATTTGACATCACAATTAAGGATCGACCTGGAAAAGAAAACCCTGTAGCTAATTTTCTCTACGAATGCCAAAGCCAGTAGATGCAGCACCTAATGAAAATTTAATTTTCATTACTATCAGGACACCATGGTATGTGAACAACGCAAATTACTTGGCAGTAGGAAAATTACCCAAGCACCTAATGCCTAATGAGAAAAAAAATAGTGCAGCGCAGTACCCGATTCTCTTGGATCGGGGGCTACTTATTCCATACGGAAGCAGATATGCACATCAGAAGATGCGTCTGGGAAGATGAAATATTTTACATTCTGAAAGCATGCCACAACAGGCCGTGTGGCAGACATTTTCCAGACTGCAAAACCGGTCACAAAATCTTACAAACAGGCTATCACTGGCCCACTCTCTTTAAGGATGCTAAAACGTTTGTTCAAGCCTGTGATAGCTGCCAGAGGACGAGACGCCCTGGACAATATGATGAGATGCCTCTGAACCTGTAATTAGTAATTAATCCTTTTGAGCAATGGGCACTGGATTTTAACCATCCTATTAACCCATCATCCAATAAAAAAACATACATGCTGGTTGCAACAAAGTATGTTACTAAATGGGTTGAAGCAGAGGTGTTGCCAGGAGCTACAGAGCATTCAATGATAAATTTTATTTTCCAATTATTTGTGCGATATGGCCTGCTGAGAGACATAATTACAGATGGAGGACCGGAATTCGTAGGTAACAAGATTTCCGCAACATTGAGAAACTACAATATCCTGCACAAAAGTACAACTCCATACCAGCCACAGGAAAATGGCTAATTGGAGAATACTAATAAGGTAATTGAGGCAATACTTACAAAAAAAGTTGCATCACATAGACGTGAATGGGCTTCAAGATTGCCAAAAGCCTTGTGGGCATACCCCTCAACATGGAGAAACGCCATAGGATATTCACCATATCAACTAGTATTTGGTAAGGAACCCATCTTCCCAATCAAATTCGAGATTCAAACGTTAAGAACAACACAGGAGGTGGGTTTGAATTTAAATGAAGCTTAGACCAATAGATTATAACAAATCAATGAATTAGATGAAATCAGGCTCTTAGCTCTTTAACACACTACATTAATTCAACAACATAGGGCGAAATAGCACGATGCCCTTATTAAAAATAAGATCTTCCACGAAGGAGACAGGGCACTCCTATACAATTCAAGGTTCCAGGATTTCCTCGGAAAACTCCAGACCAGATGGCTAGGACCTTATGAGATACAAAAGTGCATGATAATGGCACCATTACGTTGACAACCATTGATGGATCTGGATATTCTTTCAAAGCGAATGGTCATGGAGTGTGACTTTATCAGAAACCACTTACCAGGGAATCCTTTTATCAACAATTGTGGGAAGATTCCACCATGAAAATTCTCACCGAGGAGGTTAACGCATCCTCAACATCAATCTAGTAAACAACTCATTTGTTTTTGAATCTTGTATATAATTTTTTTTTTTTTTTTTCTTGTATAAATTGTTTTTCTTTTAATAGAATTTAGTTGTTGTTTAATTTAAGGAATAGTTACTATTCCTCTTAAGGAACAACTGTTGTTCCTATTAAGGAATAGTATTCGTTCCATTTAAGGAACAACTGTTATGAAACCAACTCAAGAAAAGATAGAAAAGATATATCAATGCCTTAGAATTCAACGTCTACGATGGGGCAACCTCCTTTACATAAATGAACAATTCTTGGATGATTCAAATGAAAAAGCCTCCTTTTTATATATAGGAGTCTAAGGAGTCACAATATAACCCAGCCGACCTAACAATAATAATATAAAGCCACAAAAATAACAATAGAGGGATTCTATGTGGGACAGTAATAACAATATGGGGATAATAGGGGCACAACAATATTAATAAGGGGTACAACTACAATAGTAATGGGTTAATCACTAGTATTATAGGTACCCAACATGCCCCTGTCCTTCAAAAAAGTGTTGTCCTCAATGCTTGAGAATTTCTAGATGCCTATATATAAAATTCTCATCCTCCCATGTGGAATCTTCAACGGATAAGTTCTTTCACTTGATAAGATACTCCGAAATTGATCAATTTCGTAGCTATTGAGTTCTTGTTTTTGTGACTACTTCCGGTTCCAATATAATTTTTCCTTCCTTTTCAAGTTCTGGAAATATTGTTTGAACTGGGAGCTTGTCGCCTATAACCTTATTTAAACATGAAACATGGAAAATTGGGTGCAATTGAGCATCTGCAGGAAGCTCCAATTTGTATGCCATAGTATCAATCTTTTGCAACACCTTGTATGGACCATAATACTTTGGTGATAATTTATTATCCTTCTTAGCTTGCTTGAGGGACATTTTCTTATATGGTTGTAGCCGTAGGAATACCCAATCTTCTACATCAAAACTTCTTTCGATGCGATGTTGATCTACCTGTTGTTTCATTCTATTCTGTGCCAACCGGAGGTTATCCTTTAAGAGTTGGAGGACTTGTTGTTGATGTTCGATGTGATGTTCCACTACTTGAACCTTATAATTTTCTCTTAAATATGATGTGATGGATGGTGGTTGATACCCATAAAGTGCCATAAATGGGGTGATTTTGTTGCTGTATGGAAGGAAGTGTTATACCACCATTCAGCCAGAGGCAACCATTTGACCCATTGTGTCTGTTTATTAGATACAAAGCGATGGACATATCCTTCCAAACATTTGTTTACTAACTCAGTTTGCCCATCAAATTGAGGATGGTAAGATGAGCTATGAGCTAACTGAGTACAAAGACAAGAAAATAATTATGTCCAAAAATTTCCAATGAAAATGGGATCTCTGTCAATTACAATAATCTTTGGGTTTCCATGTAGCTTTTGAATTGTTTCAATAAATGCAGTAGAAACTGTACTGGCTTTAAATAGATGTGATAATGCGCAAAAGTGTGCATACTTGGTAAGTCTGTCAACTACCACCATGATGACACTCTTTCCCTCAGACTTGGGTAAACCTGTGATCAAATCCATTGAAACCTCCTCCCAACATTGGCTTGGAATGGATAAAGGTTGTAATAGACCTGGTGTCTTAATTGTTTCAAATTTATTTTTTTGGCAAACCAAACATTCCGCCAAAAAATTTTGACTATCTGATTTAAGGCCATCCCAAAAAAATTCCTTCTTAACCCTGTGGTAGGTTATTAAAAATCCTAAGTGCCCTCGTAAGGGAGAAGTGTGCAATTCCATCAGAATCTTTCGTTTTAGCTGGGAATTCTTACAGAGGTATAAGCGATCTTTGTACCATAACGAATCATTTCGCCATCTAAATGTATCAGACATAGTGGAATCTTGTTGTAACTTTCGAATAAGTGCCCACACTTCTTTTTCATTCTTCCATTCCTCCCTTGCTTCGTTTATCCAATCAGGTTGGATAACAGAAATGGAGCACAACAATGCTTCCACATCCTCATCCTTTCTTGAGAGTGCATCTGCCACCAAATTTTGCTTCCCTTTTTTGTAGATGATTTCAAGGTCATAACCCAACATCTTTGTGACCCACTTTTGTTGCTCTTCAGAGGATAATCTTTGTTATAAAAATTATTTAAGGCTATCATGATCCGTTTTTACCTTGAAGTCTGTTCCCATTAGGTAGGGTCGCCATTTCTTAAGTGCATGGAGTATTGCCAACATTTCCTTCTCATAAATAGCTTTGTGTTAAAAATTTCCCTTGATTGGACGACTTTCAAAAGCAATGGATCTTTCATCTTACATTAAAACAACACCAATTCCATTTCCTGA
>APFE031276796.1:0-25719 GCA_000404065.3 Pinus taeda | reverse complement strand
GCTAGGGTCTACCTTAACTCCTTCATGAGATACAATATGACCCAGATATTCCACCTCTTGTACTCCAAAGAAACATTTCGATCTTTTTGCATATAATTGTTTCTCCTCCAATAGTTGTAGCACCCTGTCAACATGTTCAACATGATCCTTCCAAGACTTGCTGTAGATTAGTATATCATCAAAAAATACTAACACAAATTTTCTAAGGAATGGTTTGAAAATTGAATTCATCAAACCTTGAAATGTTGAAGGTGCATTGGTAAGGCCAAAAGGCATGACCAAAAATTCATAATGACCCTCATGAGTTCTAAATGTTGTTTTTGGAATGTCTTCAGTCTTCATTCTGATTTGATGATATGTTGAACGAAGATCCAACTTGGTGAAGTAAATTGATCCATGCAATTCATCTAGTAATTCATCAATGACAGGAATGGGAGACTTATCTTTAATAGTGAGCTTGTTGAGCTCCCTATAATTCGGACACATGCGCCATGATCCATCCTTCTTGTGCACCAGTACTACTAGATTAGAGAAAGAACTTTGACTTGGTTGAATTATACCAGCCTCTAGCATTTCTGCAACCATATGTTCAATTTCACTCTTTTGGGCATAGGGATATCTATACGGTCTAATGTTTGGAGGAACACTTCCTGGAATTAGATGAATAGCATGATCATGATCATGAATAGGTGGGAGACCTTTGGGAGTCTCAAATACCTTGGAATGATTGTCCAAGACTTTTGGAGATTTGGAGAAATAGATGATTCCAATATGGAAACATCTAGTGAACATAATTGTGCAATTACACCTCTTTATTCATTTTTTAGAAGCTTTGTCATACCATTAGAGTTGATTATCTTTCCAGTTTCCCTAAAATACCCCTTAATTCAACTCCCTTTCATTCCAAAAAAATTTCATGAAAAGTTCTTGAAAATTAAAAGCTATTGTACCCAAGGATTGTAGCCATTGGAATCCTAGTACAACATTAGCACCTCCCATTGGAATGGAAAGCATTGGGCTTTTCAATAAATATTCTCCCATTGATAGCTTGATATTATGGCACTTTCCAGAGCAATTTATCATTCCTCCATTTGCAACCATCACTTGACACTCTAGTGGTGGATATAGGAAGCCATTCAATTCTTTTGCTATCTTACAATGAATAAAATTGTGGGTACTTCCTGAATCAATCAACACTATTACCTTTTTCTTCTTGATTTTTCCTTCTATCTTAATGGTTTGAGGAATGGTAATTCCCGCCAATGCATTACAAGATATGGTTAGATTCATTTCTTCTTTATCTAGGCTTTGTTCCTGGAGTATATCCTCTTCTTTTGACCTTTCTTGCTCTTTTTCTTCTTCCTCTTCACAATCTATGGAGAATAATTTCTTCTCAGCACACTTAGGACATTTAGTGTATTTTCTATCACAGCTGTAACAAAGCCCTTTTTCTCTTTTTTCTTCCAATTTTTGTGGTGTGAACCTTACAGGTTGTGGAAGACTAGGGGAAACAACACTTCCATCTTTATAGTTGTGAGTGGTATGCTTCCTGGTTGCCATTATTTTTCTTTCCATTTTTCTGGCTAACCTAAATGCCTTCTCTAATGAATCAGGTTCCCAAAGGCTAACATCATGTTGGATATTATCCTTTAAAGTCCCTATGAACACAACAATCCTATGCTCCTCTGGAATATTTTTTACCCTTATGTTCAATTTTTGGAACTCTTCAATGTGCTCCATTATTGAACCCTTTTGCTTGAGACTTATCAATTGTCTAAAAAAAGTGTGGCTTTTTGTATCTTCATAATATAATGTCAATTCTTCAGTAAAAATTTCCCAAGTGATAATTTATTTACAAAAGCAAAGCCATTGATACCATACAAACTTATTTGGTTCCAAATATAAAGTTGCAATACGTACCTTTTCTGTGTTTTGCACATTATTGAGTTTGAAAAATTGCCCCATTTGTAATATCCATGTTGGGGGATCCTTGCCATCAAACTTCCTCATATCGATTTTTGGAATATGGTGGGTCTTCCTTCCAACATTAGGGTCTATGAAATCATGATTAACATTTCTTTTGTTCTCATCATGAGTTTCCTTTACTACCCTTTTACCATTAGTGACCATTTCTTGTAGCAACTTATTCATATTTATCTTCAATTCTTCCATGTCTATCTTCAAATCTGTCCTCCAATCGTCCATCTTAGCTTCCATGCCATTCATCTTAGCTTCCACAGCCTTTATCTTAGATTCCATGCCATTTATCTTAGCTTCTTTTAGCTTTTGTGAGACTAACATTTGTTTCACTTGGTCTTGTAATTTTGATATATCATATAGCATTTCTTCCTCTTCTTCATGAGTCATGCTACTTCTTTCAGGTTGCTTACTAGGTTTTTGCATTTTATTTCCTCAAGGGATCAATTACCAATAATAATGCTCTACTATGCCTTTTGAATTCTTTAAAATAAATTTTCAAACCAAGCTTAAGAAAAATTTTAAAATAATCTACACACGTTTTTTTACTTTGTAGGAGCTCAATATTGCCTCTGATGTATCTCTATACTTTCCGATCACCCAGTTCTAAAATTGCGACCTGCAGTAGCCCTCTGTGTCCTCTTTCCAATGCCACTAGTCTGATCCAAATTGGATTCTCCAAGGAAGACTTATGCAAAATCTCCCACAGTGACCTGATTATAGACTAGTTCAGTAGAGTGAACTTGTATGATGTACCACGAGTCACTGTTTCAACTTTTGGCTCTGAAAAATATATACAAGAAACTAAAGTCTGTCCTCTTTTTGTACCTTCTAATGAAATTTCAATCCGATGCTCAGAGAGAAAGTTATGATGATTTCCCCAGGTCACCTATTTGGAATGTAATTCAGGAGTCTACAAAAATACCAACTTGCTCAGATCATATCGCCGTAAATATAGCACGAAAAGCTCCGAAATTCAGACCTGATGATCAACGCAATTACTTCTCAAATATGTTTTTTTTTAGCTTCTGAAACGTCGCAGAAAGAAGGTTATAGCGAAAATGCCACGATGACCTATTTGGAGCAGCAAAACCCTAGAATCCAAAGTTATGATACCAAATGTTATGAAACTAGCTCAAGAAAAGATAGAAAAGATAGATCAACGCCTTAGAATTCAGCCTCTTTGAGGCGGAAACCTCCTTTACATTACATAAATGAATAATTATTGGATGATTCAAATGACAAAACCTCCTTTCTATATATATGAGTCTAAGGAGTCACAATATAACCCAGCCGACCTAAGAATAATAATATAAAGCCACAAAAATGACAATAGAGGGATTCTATGGGGCACAGTAATAACAATATGGGGATAATAGGGGCACAAAAATATTAATAAGGGGTACAACTACAATAGTAATGGGATAATCACTAGTATTATAGGGACCCAACAACAACAGTTCGCATGTTTATACTTTTGTTGTTCCTCTTAAGGGACAACAATTATTCCTCCTAATGAACAACACTTTGCATGTTTACATTTTTGTTGTTCTTCTTAAGGAACAACTGTTGTCCCTCTTAAGGAATAGTAGCCATTCCATTGAAGGAACAACAATCTAGTGTGTGTTTATATTTTTCCTGTTCCTCTTAAGGAATAGTTGTTGTTCCTCCTAAGGAACAGCAACTGTTCCTCCTAAGGAATAACAGTTGTTCCATTTAAGGAACATCAATGTTGTATGTTTGCATTTTTGTTGTTCCTTAAGTTCCATTTAAGGAACAACAATTTTGCGTGTGGTCTATTTTTGTTGTTCCATTTAAGGAAAAATTGTTGTTCCTCTTAAGGAGCAACAACCATTCCATTTAAGGAACAACAATCTCGCCTGTTTTTATTTTTGTTGTTCCCCTTACGGAAACGTAGTCGTTCCTTTTAAGGAACAAAAATTTTCCGTGTTCATATTTTTGTTGTTCCTCTCAAGTAACAACAACCATTCCATTTAAGGAAAAATAATCCCATTTACATTTGTTTGCGCTGTTCCGTTTAAGGAACAATTGTTGTTCCTCCTAAGGAACAGCTGTCATCCCTTCTAAGGAACAACAATTTCATCATTTTTTCTTCTTGTTGTTCCTTTTAAGCAACAACAATTTCGTTTCGATTTGTTTTTATGCTGTTCCGCCGAAGGATTAACACTTTCATTTTTGTTTGTTTTACTTGCTATTCCTCTTAAGGAACAATTGTTGTTCCTCTTAAGGAATAGTTGTTGTTCCTCTTAAGGAACAATAGTTGCGTGTGCAATTTTTTTTTCTTTTTCTGCCATTCCTTTTAAGGAACAGTAGTTTTGCTTGCAATTGTATTTTTTCTATTTCTCTTAAGGAACCACAACCATTCCATTTAAGGAAGAAAAACTTTTTTTGAGTGCATTTTTTTGTGAATAATGTTTCACTCTTCAAGATCCTTTGAAGGCAAGAATACAAATATATGCAAGGATACAATATTAGAGGTTGCTAGAATAAGAAAATCAAAGAAAAATTAGCATCTTGAATGAGATTACTTTGTATTGATTAGAAAAAGTGAAGGACACAACTATCTATATTAATTTGTTGTCTTTATTCTCACTAGAACTCAAATTGATTGATTACTTGTATCATGTTGGTTCTTCTCTAATTCTCATAATCCTCTTTGATTATTAATTAGTAAATAAGAATAATGCCATATTTTCTTCTATTGATATGTTCAGACTTCTTCCACCATCCCTACTCTTAAGGAGTGTTGAGCCATCCTCTATATATAAATAGCAAGTGCTATATAAAATAAAATAAAAAGGAATATATATATATATATATATTAAATATGTATATATATATATATATATCTATATATATATATATATATTAATATATATATATATATATGTATATATATATATAATAATATATATATATATATTATAATATTATATATAATATAAATCTATATATATATATATAATATATATAGATATATATATATTATATATATATATATATATTATATATATATATATATATATATATATATGTTTACTAAGAATTCTATGATTTGGTAGATGGATGATAGGGGGTCTCATCATGAGCCAACCTAACATGATCATAAGGAAGCAATGGAGTGGCATACCCACTATGGCCACCAGACTTGGGATATGATCCAATGGACACATCAGAAAAATAAAACTCCTTGGAATAGGAGGTCTCATCATAAGCCGACTTGTCCACTTTCCACTCCTTCCCAGTGAATGGCATTATGATTCATCTGGTTACCAAGCCAGCACAATGGCCTCCATTTTGACATCACAAGGCATTTTCCTAGGCATACATAAAGGATTATGGTTCCAAAGGGTGAAAAACAAACTTTGTCAAAGTTATAGAAACTTGTGGGCAACAGAGATCTGTTGATGGTATTGGAGTCATATGTTTTAAACATCAATGGTAATTATAAACCCTTTTCTTATTTCTTTATCTTTATTTCAAAAGAGATTATGTTCCCAATTCCTTTTTAACCTTTTATGTATGAAATATAATTTAAAACAGTCAATCATAATGGTTTAAGTGAATAATGAACGCATAGCATCTTACCTATGATAGCTGTCATTTTCCCTTTTTCGCATCACTCCATAGTATCTCCATATTTATTCATAATTTCCATTCTGATGCATCGATTTCAACAACTCAATATTTTTGTGATCTCCTGATAAATTTATACACCTTGCCATTTTTCACCACAGTACGATTGTCGTTAGTACCTCGTCCTCCATTCAACTGGTCGAAGGCAACCTATCATTTTTTAGGGAGGCATGGGTGACTTCCAAAACACTTTTGCATATGTGTCAGTGTTTTATTTGATTGTACTAGGTTGCATGATATCCCATAATAACAAGATTTAACGGTATCCATGTCATTAAAAAGGTATTATCCGATATCTATAGTTTGTTGTTCCATTGTTGGCTCTGTACATTGCTGTGTAAAAGTAACAGTGTGTAGGATTCAGATAGAATGGGAGGATGATCAGTACTCAGCGAGCCACAAACACTAACAGTTTCTGATGCCACATGATAAATTCTAGTAAGGGATGGATGGGTCACATATTTTACAAGACTGAAGTAACCCAATGAAACCATGGCTATTGATTTTTTATAGAATTTATGGGATGACCATTACATAGTAAGAGGAAGACGAATAATAGTGATGGATACTATAATAGTCGAGGTATCTAGACTACCAGTAGTTGGAACCATATGGACACATAAAAAATTAAGGCTTCAAGATGCCATGGCCATCTTTTGGGACGAGGGACAGAACCTGACTTTCAAAGGTAAAGGAGTCCAGCCTTGATCTTTGGGAGAACCATGGATAGAGCTGGCTAGAATAGTTCAGAGCTACATTACATGCGATGGAAGAAAGGATGTGGTATGACCATGCCACATTAAATTACTAGCAGTTTTAAAACAGAAATGCTCTGTAAACCTGCCTGCATATTTGAATTTTTTGTTGCATGATGTTGCTCATAGCATAAAGAAATCCCAGTATATAGATATGGTTGTAAATCATTATTGTCTAATTCAGTTGATAGTAAGCTATAGCCTTGTCCAACAGCAAACCAATTGGGAAGAATTAATGTTTACTATAGATGGGAAATTAGCCTTACCCACCCCAAAAAGAAAAATGACCGCTAGCACAGCAAGCAGACCACAAAAACGTAAACACTCTTCCAGATTGAGAAAAAGCATCGGAACAACTGAAAAACTTCAGGGTAGTAGCCGCCAACACTTAGAACATATGTAGCCCTGAAAATGAGCAACCCTTATAGCTAGAAGGGAGAGACAACCAAGAATAAGAACTTGAGGAGGAAATATAGCATACTAGTGAAGAAGAGAGGGATGAAGCAAAACTTCCCCTAACTCCCAGCACAATACTCCACAAGACCCATTATATGAGGAGGAATTGGACCAGATTTTCACCAATATGAGTGAATATATTCAGCCCGAAAGTCCGCTCGACCTCAATGTTGAGGCAGCACAATCAGAAGGAAACTCTGCCCATAATAGAAATATATTAGAAGAAATAGTTGGTGAAGTAGAAACAGGGGCAGAAACTGCTCAGGAAAAGGCATACCAAACTATGGTTACCTCTCCAGAAAAATCTAGTGAGATTGATGTAAACACAGAAGATGTGGGCCAAGCAGAGGAAATGGAAACTAGTCAGGGCAAAGATATGGCCCTTGGAGAACAAAACCCAACTGAGCAACTAAGCCTAGTAAAAGCAGAAACTGTCAGTTAAGTAGTTGTTCCTCCCAAGAAGAAGAAAAGTGAAATTAAGAGGTTGTGAAAGGAACAACAAAAGCTGCAAAGCCTAGTGAAAATACTTAGACAAGAGATAAGAATATTAAAAAGGAGAAAAATTGTAGGGAGAACCCCAAGAATGGTTAATGAAACCATTCAAACAGAATTTCATGATACTAAGGCCATGGAGACTCAACCCGAGCCCATACTCATTCAAATCAGTAAGGAATCAACCATTACAAAAGTAGCTACCCAAGCAGAGGCTGCACATTTCCGCAATATAACCATTCAAATGGAGGCAATAACCTCCAATAGTGCGGGCACCCAGATAGATGTCCAAGCCAAAGATGTTTTGATAGGAAACAATCTGGGTATAACAAATCTTCAAGAGAAGATGACAAAAGCTCAGATGACCATAGAAAAGCTTTAGGAAGAGACTGTTCCTGAACAAAGGTACTAGGAACTACAAAGGTAATTACAGAATATCAACGCATTGGAAAATGAAGCCTTCAAGAAATGTCAGAGGGTAGAAGAAAGAACTAAAAAAATAAAGAATAGACTGGAAACAGTCATGTGTCAAATGGATACTCTCTGTTCCCTTTACAAAGATGTTTTAACATGCAGGTCCCCTACCAATAACTATGCTTTATATTTATTAGAAAGGTATTTACAGTTAAAAATTAAGGCTGTTAGGGCAGGGAAACCCATAGAAACAAAAACCATTGAGGATTTTATAAATTGTTGTAAACACCATGGAGTAAAAGTTCAACAATTACTCTGTGAGTATTATTTGCATAATTTTATATTGGAAGAAGAAATGGAAAAGAACCCTAGTCCTTTTGTGGGTGATGTACAGTTTCAAGCATTCATTTCATTTGTTGTTAATTAGTTGAAGTGGTTCAAAGCCCATAACACTTTCCAGGGGCAAGAAAATGGGTTGGACCTTTGGGTCAGGGGTGAACCGAAAAACCCATTACAATTGCTGACCAAACATAAGAGTCTAATGCAAAAGGAAGGAGTAATCCAGACCTTGGGACCCATCTTCAAAGAAATTGTCTAGCAAGGGGTAGAGTATTTTCTCTCTATCAAAGACAATTCCTTGGTAGCAACTAAATTCAGATCGAAAAATTACAATCGTAATCTATAGGACAAAGAACCATTTAACTATAAAACTTTAAATTAGTTGGAAATCACTTGATTACTTATAGCAACCTCATCTTGAGGGAATGGCCATATTGGCCAGGCTGTCGATTTCATAGTCCTATTGTCTGGTATCCTTCAGAATTGTATAAAGCTATATATGAATTACCTGAGGAACAGAAAGGGCACATCTTTGAAATTTTGGTTAAAAATCATGGTTTTAGACCACTCATGACATCCCTTCTCCAGCCTATTCATTGACTGCTTTACACACAAACTACATGGTTTTCATGAGGGCATGAAAAAGGGTAAGTAGGGGAGTGTGTTGAGCTATGAAAAAGGTATGAATTTTCCATTTATTTCATCATCCTTTCCTTTAATTATATCTCCTTTATGTTCTAAAGATATTCATATATCAAAGGATTATAGTAAAAATTAGGGAACTACTTGTTGTATAGGTAAATCCCCTCTACGGATAGAGGCGATCCCTACTAGCCCAACAGGGGTCTAGCAACAATCGAACAATGCTACACCGCAGGTTCCTAGTTGTAATTAACAAGTAGGTGAGAATAACTTACTTGGATTCCAACGCTTGTTTGTCGAAGAGATATTCCTCTCGCTCCTTCGCTCCAGCCGATCACGATTCCCCGCTATCCTTGCGGACGAACACCTGCACAAGCAAAAGAGAGCAAACAAGAACGTAAAATCTACTAAAAACAACTATGTATCGGTCAGGAAAGATACAATTTGCATGAATCATTCATTGAACACATGTAAATGGAACCATAAGAGTAGTCATCTATCTTTATTGACAAGAAGTAGAGTAAGGTACAACCGATGTCCTGATGCTGCGTCCTTCCCTAGAGGGTCCAGCCAGCGTGTCTCCCAAGCATTCACCTTTGGATCAAACTCCCAAGTCACAAGGTCTCTCTCTAACACACAAGGCCACAAGCTTATGACCTTCTTCCAGCTCAAAGCAATCCTCACACCACACACTAAATGCCTACCAAGAGCAGCACTCAAATGCACTAAGAATTCCTTCAACAAAGTCTATATGTTCCAAACTATCTAACTATCTAACTATCTAACTAGCTGCTCATGGGCAATGGAGGAGGCTTATAAAGGAGAAGGAGTCTCCATGAATAGGCAAAGGATGAGCTTTCCTCCAAGAAAAGTGGGTGGTCAGTCGAACAGACATGCCAGAGAAAGGATGGCGACTTCAACAATGCTAACAACCAGTTCTGGAGGGATCTGGAAGGCTGGTTGTTGGAACAAATTCACCCAAACAGGATCAGCGCGAAAAACCCGTGAACTGCCGCGCTGACATCGCCAACCGCTGTAGAAGAAGTCCGGTCAGCGCGAAAAGGACAAACGGAGGAGGCGCTGTTCGTAAAAATGGGACCAGCGCGGAAAAGACGTGTGCTTCCGCGCTGGCAGCGCAACAGATACACTGGCCTCCGCCCATCAGCGCGGTTATTTCATTAACAGTCGCGATGATCCATTTGACTTAGGCAAAAGGGGTTTTTTAGCCATTTGGGGAGCATGAGTATAGGTGAATGTGGTTTTATGGCACAGTAAGGAGACTGACATGATGGCGGTGACATTTTACTGCGTAACACTACTGATTATTACAGTTTATCTAATTATTCTCCTTTCTTACATAGGAAAAAGATGAAATGGAAAACTATTGTTTCCTACTGAAGAGAAGGAAAAGACAAAGTGGAGTAATGGTTGTTCCTTCACCACGAAGCAACATATAGGTAGCAAGCCAAGGATGGAGCGCGCAGTTATGGATAAGGACAGAGAATATCACAACATTAGCGCAAAAGACAAAGAGCTAATTGAATATGGAAGATTGAGTGGATCTCTCATGATCTTGATCTTGAGGGATCGCTGTTACTATTCTATCTGCTGTTACTATTTTATCCGGTTAGCCATTATAAAAGGGACAACGATTGTAAAGAAGAAGGATATTATTTAGAAATTAATTTTGTATCTTTACTTCGATCATTGACTCTCATTGTTGAAATAGAGTACGAACTAGTTGTAATCATTTTGCATATGATTAATATATAAGACATTTGTTGTTCCTTCTTTCATACTGAAGTAATCTGGTAGTGTTCACTAGCAGCTAAGGGCCTGACCCTAGTGGATTCACTTGTTGTGCTTGTATCATTCCTTTACGATTCCTATCATGTGATGGTTTGTTGTTATTTCTATTTATTGTAATTGCATCGCTTTACTGTATTGTATTTTCAGACTTAATGAATTGCTCTATTTTATATGCTATAATTGAATTGCATTGTTGTTCATTTCCCTCATAACAAAATCACTGCGTTTTGCAAGTATATTGTTGTGTTGTTCATTTTACTTACAGATATTTGTTATTCATTTCAGTAACTTAGATTTGTTGTCCATTACGGTTACATAAGTATTGTTGTCCATTTCTATTATGTAATGTGTTGTTCATTTACTTTTTGCAATCGTTTAGGTTTTCCTTTTAGCATTCTTACAGTTAGTATAATTATCTCATTTTAATCAGTTGCGGTAGCATTATTGATTTAATTCATTGACATTTCCCATTGGTTATTGAGTGTGGTGTGCGTGAGATCAACAACTGTAAAGAACATTGGCTATCACTGTCAAAGCTCTCAGATTGAGGATCTTATTTATGCTTGATTTAATTTATATCAGTTAAAAAGGAATGAGTTATTGCTATTGTATCCTTGACTGATAATTGTTGTTACTTTGTTCAATAAGTGATTTAGTTTCAGAGCATTGTGTTTCCTTTAATTGCGAGTGAGTTTTATTTAAATCATTCATTTACTTTCATCTTTGGAAGTATTGTACTGCAATTTAGAAACATTACCCTTGAGTAAATAACCACCACAAACTATGTACAGTCTTGAAATAGAAAATCTTTCCCAGATTGATAACTAATTTGAAGATAATTAGGAGTTAAAAGGACACCTTTTATACCTCAATAGTTGTATTCGCATGAGGCATGTCAACATGAATCAAACACAATGGTTGCAATACTATACCCACTTGAAAGGGGCTGCAACCAGTTGAGCTATGGAGAGCTATGTTATAATTGTGTTTCACATAAGGAAGGCTCTCATCCCATGTTCATTGATGCTTGGAG
Source organism: Pinus taeda (assembly GCA_000404065.3). Taxonomy (NCBI): domain Eukaryota; kingdom Viridiplantae; phylum Streptophyta; class Pinopsida; order Pinales; family Pinaceae; genus Pinus; species Pinus taeda. The sequence continues at coordinate 14,145 of APFE031276796.1, read as the reverse complement.
TTGTACATGTGGGATATGTGAACTATCCTCCTATTGAAGACCTCTTTCTAGCCATTATTCTGGGGATGCAATCTAAATGGTTTGAGATCTTTGTGTCCAATAGTGTCTAGATAATGTGGTCAGGAACCTACTATCCTAATATGATATAATGGTTTACAAAATCCTAAAATGCATCCACACTCATTAAAATAAGAGTTTGATAGTGTCCTCTACTACGATACTCTTCTTGCACTGCATTAATATATCCATATTAGAAAACATTTCCATGATTACCATGATTGGTAGAAGGGAGGCTAGATAGATAGTCGATGGAGATGGATTCCCAAGGCTAGAGTGGAGTAGGAAAAGGAGTTTACAAGCTTTGTTTCTTGATTGTTGGCTTGGAGATGGTGTAGGTAGTGTAGGATTTGATATATTTCCCAACATATTCTCGATGTTTTGGCCAATAAAATTACTTTTGTAGTACCACCATAGTTGTATCCACAGTGGAGTGTCCTGCGACCCAATTTTATTGCGCCTCCCAAATAATATTGGTATGCTCACTTGAAGGAAGAGAAAGGTATCCCAAGAAGCATAATAATGCATCCTAGAGGTGGAAATCAAGAATTTTCTTGCCAACTAATGTCATCTAGTATGTGGATATTAACTCTGGAACATTTTGGTATAGTTGCAGTCATCCATAGGTATTTTGGCCACAAGAATTGAAAATGATAGTCAGTGGTGCAACTGGGCACTGAAGGAGGTAGTCTACAACATGGTTGGTGATTCCATTTTCAAATTCAATGTTTAAGTGGGATTTTTGCAGATAGGGACACCACTTCTTATGTCGATCATTTTGCAACTTCCCTTGTTTCTGTAGAAACTGAAGACGTTAGTGTTGGTGTGGATGGTTATGTCCTTCCCCACAATGTAATTCTTCCATTACCAGTAATTTTTCACGATGGAATGCATCTATTTATCATAAATGGGGTACTTCTACATTGTATTGGAAAGTATCTCACTATGATAGGCCTCCAGATGCCCATGTTGGGTGAGGACTGCACCAATAGCATAGTCAAAGACATTTGTCTCAATTTCAAATGGTTGTTGTAGGCCTTGTAATATGAGTACTAGTGTAGAGTAAAAGTGATGCTTTAACTTAATGAATGACTTCTATTGGGATGCAAACTAGGAAAAATTTTCTTTCGCTCCAAACTTGGTAATCTCATTCAAAGGCAAAGTGATATGGGAGAATCCAAACATGAAACTCTGACAAAAAATTGCAAGGCCGAAAAATATGAGAAGCTCCGTTAGAGTAGTTAGGGTTGTCCAATATTGAATGGCTTTGATATTAGGTGGATCCACATGCAAACCTCTGTCATCTATGATGTAACCCGTATATTCGACTTGGCTCATGCCAAAGTTTCATTTCACTAAGTTGGAAAATAGTTTGTGGTGCTATATTATTTGAAGGACCTCTCGAATGTGTTGTAAGTGTTCTTCCCAACTCTTACTGAAGATGAGGATCTCGTCGAGATAACAAACATGATTTTGTCAGTCAACTCTATCTTAATTTCCATCAAGGTATCCTTCATCAATAGAATTAGTGTGTAATAAGCGGTAGCTACAATATACTTTTCTTCAACAGTTGATAAAAAAATGGAGTCTTGTTTGTTGTTGACCCAGGACACTAAGCAATTTACTAAAAATAATTTTGCACTAGAGTTATTCTTCCTATCACCAATATTACCTACTGAATCACCATTAGTATAGGAATTTAACTTAAACTCTTTTCTCTTAGCATACCACAGTCCATACTCAGTGCTTCCTTGAAGATATTATAAAATCCTTTTGAAAACAATGTCATGACTTTCATGATGGAAATCTTGAAATCTTGCCACAAGACCCAGTGCTTGCATGATTTCTGGTCTCAAAAATGTGAGATAAAAAAGTATTCCTATGATTAATTTCTTCTAACTCTGATTTACAAGGGGTGTCTCATCTTCTCTACGCAATTTGCAGCACATAACCATAGGAGTTCTAACCGACTTACAATCTTCGATCTAGAATTTCTTTAGTGTTTCTCGTGGGTACATGGATTGGGAGATAAATACCCCATTTCTTGACTGATGAATTTTAAATCCGAAGAAGAAGGATAATTATTTGATCATGGGAATCTCAAACTATGTTTGCATACAATTTGTGAGTTGATGTCCAAATTTTTCTAGGTCATTTCCAATGATTACTTCATCCAGATACACTACTAAAATTAGTAGACCATCATATTTAGACTTTATGAATATATTATTGTCTAGAGTACCTTTCTTAAAACTTTGTTGTTGAAGGTATCAATCTAGACTTTCATACTAGGCTCTCGAAGCCCATTTGGGTCCATATAAGTCCTTTTTTAGGTTGCACACAAACCCTTCATTTTAGGTGAACATGAATTCTTTTAGCTACTCAATATAAACATCTTCTTCTAGATATCCATTGAGAAATGAAAAATCCACATCCATATAATATAACTTGACTTTTTATGACTGGAAAAGGAAAGAAACATTCTGATAGCTACCATTCTAGCTATTAGTGCAAAGACTTCCTTGAAATCTATCCCCTCTATCTGGGCATACCCATTGTAGAAAAAATGACCGTTTTTCCTAATTACTTGACCCTTCTCATTTAGCGTATTTTTGAAGACCCATTTTGTTCCTATGAATTTTTTTCTTTCGGTCTTAGAACAAGCTCCCAAGTGTCATTCTTCTCAATTTGGTCAAGTTCTTCCTTCATAACCTCACCTAGAACTTTTCCTCACTTGCCTCGCTGATATTTTTGGGCTCAATATGAGATAAAAGTGCAATATTTGCATAACTTTAACTACCAATAAATTTCCTCTAAGTCTGAATACCAAGTCTTTGAGATCCAAGAATTTGACTCTCAGTGTGTTCTTTCTACACATACTTGGAAGGTGTTTTGGGCATTGGAGTTGTGCTTGTTTCCATGTCTTCATTACCTTAATCATTTTCATCTTGATCTGAGGGCCTCATGTATGAACTCTATTCTCCATCTGAGTTCATGTTTCCTTTGGAGGACAAAGGCTGTGAAGCTATTTCATGTACTACTACATCAATGCAATCCTTAACCATGTTTGTGAGTTTGTTGTAAGTCTTGTATCATTTAATTGGCGTAGAGTACCCAAGTAATATACCCACATCAGCGAGTGAATCATGTTTTGAGATTTTTGGTATTCCTTTTGATAAAGAATTTTCTCCCAAACACCTTGTAGTGGTTAACTCATGTAGGTTTTCGCTTCCATAACTCATAGGGATTTTTAACACTATTAGGCCTATGTTTTGTTCTATTTGATAGATAAATTCTTATGTTTCTTCTTCCCAAAAGATGGCAGGAACATCTGCTTCATCCATCATAGCTCCAGCCATTTCTTGGATTGTTTTATTCTTTCTATCAAATACTCCATTTCGTTGTTGAGTTCTAGCCACAGAACACTGCCTCCTTATGCCATGCTCTTCACACATTTTTTCAAACTCTCTTGAAGTTTATTCTCCTCCACTGTGTGAGATCATAACATTTGATCTTTATACCTTTCTCATTTTCTACTTGAGCTTAAAAAATTTTAAAACATTTTTGAACTCTTCTTTTTTTTTCCTTTAAGAGCACGATCCAAGTGGCCCTTGTAAAATCACTAATAAGCAGCATAAAATACCTTTCTCCTCTTGGTATGTTTTCTCTAGTTGGGCCACAAATATCTGTGTGAATTATCTCTAGTGGTGTAAATGAAGAGAACTATTTTGTCTTGAAATGAGTCTTACTATGCTTACCAAATTGACATAACTTATGGACTGAATTATCACGCATTGAAATTATTAGCAAATCTCTGACAACTCCTAGTGTGTTGAATCTTATAAGAATGCCAAAATTCATATGACTAAGACTCCTATGTCATAACCAGACTACACTCGATTTCCTCAAATAGAAGCTTACTCTAGAGTCATTTTCCCACCAGTGCTCCACTTTCTTCATTTTGGATCTCATAGTCCTTGGATCGAAAGGTCACATTAAATCCATTATCACACATCTTACTTACACTAAGAAATTTGTACATTATATATTATACATACAACACATTTTGGGCTTTAGACTTTTAATTAAGACCAACTATTCGCTTACCCTTAATTATTGTTGGCACATTGTTACAGAAAGTGACATTTTTCCCTTTATCCTTCTCTTTTCGAAAAATAAATTTTCTTTTACCACCATTCATATGCTTGGAGAAACTAGTATCCACATACCATAAGTCTCTTTATTATGTGTTGATAGAGAAAGTCCACATTCCATGATCTTTCCATATTTTTTCTTCCAATTCTTCTAATCTTTTCAAAAAGTTCGCTACCAAGTGTTCTGAGACTTATATGGGTACTCAAACCTCCTTCAACACTCACTTGCCTTGTGCCCGAAATTATTACATTTGAAACATTCAACATCAATCATTAGGGGAGAAAATGCATTTCGATTTCTAAGTGGAGAGTTTTGAGATATAAGATTCTAATACTTATCGCATCTGAAAGTTTCATCTCTTTCAACTTTCATCCTTATATAATCAACATCCTTAGGTCGAAATATGTGACATTTATAAAAATTACCATAAAATAATTGAGAGTACCTGAGGTTGGAAATTTCATGAGCTTGTGCATGAAGGTACCTATGATGTATGGCTAATTGATTCATTCTCTACTAGTGTGGTTCATTAGGCTAGATGGAATTATTATTCTAGTCATGGGATCCTCTTCAACTTGCTACCTTTCTGTCTTGATTGATTATTTCTTGACACGTCTTTTCATAATGCTAAGGTTCCTAAAATCCTATGAACCTAAAGTTAATGTTTTTCATATAAGATTCTTGTTCTCTAGAGTATGCTAGAGATTTTTTGTTTCCGAGAGACCTTTCACTATTTAAAATCTGATCTAAGTTATTAGTCCTTTTACAAATTTTTCATCTATACATTTCTTCCTCGAGATAGTTCTATTATTATTCATAGATGAAATATTGGAGAACTTCTTCCTTTCCTTTAGCTTCTTCTAATTTTATTTTCAAAGACAAATTTCATCCTTGAATTTTTTTGAGATTGTTTCCTTATTTAACTTGAACAGCTCTTGTTTTTAACGCTTGCACTCTTCTTCTAGTTTATCACATGTTCCTTGTTTTTCTTTTAGTAGAAAGGATAAACTATATTTTCTCTTAATGGATTCTTCAAGTTTTTCTTTTTGATAAGTAAACTCCTCATCATTAGGGTTTTACATACCTTCTTCAATACATTTTAGTTGTTATTTTAGATTCTTGTTCTTTCTTCTTGCCTTCTTTAAATCATCAAGAGCACTGACGAGTTCCCCTTCAAAACCAACTACTCCTACTTCTTCATCTTCAGAGTCAGTAATATTTTCTTTCTTGGAGTCTTCCCCAAATTCCATGAGTAAATAATTATATGAATTTTCTTCTGAAGCATTTTCAATGTCTAACTTTGGTGTTGAGATATCCTCTTTGGAGTGGAGCTCCTTTTCGCATAAAAAAACTTTTGCTTATGTTTTTGAGATTTGTTTCTAAAATTTTTATCATCTTCTTTAATAATTGTTGGGTGTGGTTTTTTGCCTATTTTCTACACATTCATTCCCTAGTTTTGACCTTTATTTCCTCCAAGCCAATGACTTTATATGATGAATTTCCTTGTTTTCCTATGTTTTTAACCTATTCTACTATCATGTTATCTTGTTGTACTTTACCGGATAATATGAGGATTTATTCGTTTTTGTGGCTAACTAGGAGAGTATTGAAGAAGTATCTTGGGAAGTTCTTATTTTTAGGTGATGGATCACGAGAACAAAGCTATGAAGCAGACAAGCAGCAGGGATTAACAACAGAAAAGGGTAGAATGGTTCGTTGTTACACCCTGGATGCTGCTTCAGGTTGCTACTACACATTATATGATGTGACAAGTTTCTTTTATAGATTAGATGATGTTATAGGTTGCTGTTACACATTGGATGTTGTTACAAGATGATGTTACACCATGCGTTGATACAAGAATCTGCCGTCACAACAAAAGTGTTGTCGCCAATAATGTTGCCTCATCCCAAACTACCATTCACTCGATGTTGTTACGTCGAAGCAGGAAAATGTGGGTACTATTCCACATAACAAATGTCAGCAGTAGAAATTGTTTATTTTTAAAGCAACAAGACTCAAGCAATTGCAATCATAACTTATGTATATTTCTATTTAGCAATAGTTTGTAACTACTTTTAGTTTTTATCAACATGAGAATCATGAGATTCTCATCACTAATCTGTTTCTCATTTTGGGTTGTAATAACTATAAAATACTCGATTTTTTGTGTACAAGGTCATGACATATAGAAGAGTATTGTTACTCTGCTTCTGTAATTCTTAGTTTATTTTTAATGTCAATCGACACAGTTATGTTGTTATTATTCTTCAACTGATTCGTTAATCACTTTTGTGTTCTCCCTGCACCTTGCTAAGGATGAAGGGACCTCCTCTTTCGCAGGGATTGCAGTGATATAGGTAGTGTACATTCTAGTTTAGTTAATTGATTTATAGTTTCTCATTGTTTCTATACAAATCATGGATTACATTCGTTGTTGTTTCCATTTATATTATGTTGTTAAATTGAGTTAATCAACATAATGGTAGTAACCAACTAGATTAGGTACTAGTTCCTGTGTGGCACACCTTTATTTTCATAGCTGTGAGTTGTGATTTAATTTTGTAGAGTGTTTTTATGTCTACACACATGGTTTGATTCAACAATTTCGTTCAACGACTTATTTTATAGTTTTCTGCATTTTCTTGTTCTTGGCTGGAGTGTATCGACACATTTAATGTGAACTCCATTGAAACAGAAAGACCTTCCTTGGGTTGACAATTAATGTTGCAGTCTCAATGAATTAAGATTTATTAAACAACACTACATTTTGGTGCTGTTATGGGGGATAGTAGTTGACAATACAGTTAACCTAGTCGTTTGTTTGATATCGAATGTTCCTAGTCCATAGTTGTTGGGTGGTAGGATGAGAGGTAAGAACCTACACATCGCTCTGACATACCTGGGTAGGCTCACCATTGTGATTACTACAAAACTTATGACATTTTGATGTTTTGTTAGTGTGTCTTCAGCTCTCTAGTCATTGGGTGGTAAGACGAGAGGAAAGAACCTACATATCTCTCTAACATACATGGGCGGGCTCACCACTATCGAAGACTAAGACACCTAGATTTGTGATTTAGTACACATAGGGTCCATGTGTGCACTTGTAGGAATTACAGAGAAAATGATGTCACCCACACTATAATAAGTCCCAGGAACAACGTGTCATAAAAAGGAAAGGAAGGGTCAAGATTTAGGAAGGAAGACATTTATTTAGGAACTAATCTCCAAGGCAGAAAAAGAATAGTCCATCTCTCAAAGGAATGCAAGGAAAATAGGGTCATAGAAAGCTGTTACTCCCATAGCAAAAAACAAAACCTATAATTACTCCATCTTGGGCGCGTATCATTCTAAATCTAGCACTCATACTGCCAAGACCAAGGAATCGATTCATGAGAAAGAAGGAGAAGCTAGTAGCCAAAACTTTAGGACTGAGGGGTAAGGGGAAACTGAGGGGGAACATTGGACACTTGAGACAAAAAAACATCTATTGGTTTATTAATATCCACATATATGTACGGTGGTGAAACAGCAAGAACCAGGAGTATATGAGGCACTAACCACATCTATAATGCAATCACAAACATGACCCAAAGGATGTCTGCTACAACAAGGGTTAGAATAATTAGTCATGGGGGACAACAATGATAAAAATGCTAAAACATATGCCACTACCACCACCTGTGAGTTCCCAATCGAGAATATCAGAGGTGAAGCTCCTACGAAAAATATTGCCCTATCATCCTTACCCTCCTTTCAGGGGATGACTGTGGAAGATCCAGAAACATTTTTATTTGAGTTTGATTTCTCATGTAGTTGTTATTATTATACAACAGAGGCTAAAAAATTAAATCTATTTCTTGCTACCTTAAAAGGAGATACCTTGAGATGGTTCATGGGATTGGGCTACGCTTCTATTTCAACATGGAATGATATGAAGGAGACGTTATTGTGAAGGGAATAGGGACTTAAGGGAAGAGATATTTAGAATGACACAGAAGGAGGATGAAATCCTAGAAGATTATGTGGAAGGGTTCCACTATAATCTACAGAGGTCTAAACACATCAATTTAGACCAGTAAATCTTAAAGAATATATTCATCAGAGGAATGAAGGATGACTTCTTTGACACCATAAACCTATTGGGAAAATGGGATATATCACAAGAGGCATTTGCTGAAATTGTAAAGCTCTGCCTAAGATGTTCTTGAGGATCATCCAAAGGAAGGAATACAATTCGAGATGCCTCCGTTCACATACAAAAATCTGTAGGCAGAGGAGTGTTATAGACATATTTGGGTGCATCAACCCCAAACTCATATGTCGATGATAGTAGGGCTCATCAACCCCTAAAAGAGTTGTTTTGTTCCCTAAAGAAAATTAGTCATCTGAATGCCTCATTCCCCAAAAGTTTCATCTCAGAAATCATCCAAAAAGTGCCTAAACCTGAACCATATCTGAAGGCCTTGTGTTAAGGTGCGATGAATCACACCTGCTACATTGTCAAAACAAGATGCATCGTAGTTTTTCCCTTTACTAAGTGTGATGGGCGAGGTTGGACATATTTCTGGGATGGTTTGTTAGTTGGTTGCTCATGGAATCATCTAGAAACTTCTCCTATGCCATTTGCCTTTCTGAATTCACCCAAGGACGACTAAGGGAACTAGGAAACCATCTCCAATTTCCCTCCCTTGTGGAACTAATTTCAAGAAATGGAATAGCATTCATCATCCCCAATAATGACTCACCCTCTTGCAATCATCTATAAAAAGATCTCGCATCCAAGAGAGTAGGAGGCTGAATTGTTGTGAATTGTAAGGAAGTGCTACTAGTTTCAGTATTAAGGATAGAGCATTACATTCCTGTTGGTGTGTTCTTTCTAATTCATGAGGTGAAGAAGGATTAAAGCTGGGAGGATGGCACTGGATCAAACAACTGGGTTGTAATTCTCCTTATTATCAATCAATTTTTTCGAGATTTTTCCCAATTGATTGTGTTAATTGTAAATGATTTCATATGTTCATTATATCTCTGATTCTATAATGTTTATGTTATGATAGATCATGATGCTTTGATAGTTCTTTGTTGCTGTAGTTGTGCAGGTACTCTTCAATCATGTTAAGTATGGGGAGGAATTAAGGGATCAGTCAAAGGAGAGGGATATCAAGTGAGGATCAACTGAAAATTCCAAGTTGGTCCTCTACAATATTTCTCTTATCTATCACTCATAGGAAAGATCATTGAATTGCTTTAAACTGTTGTTTCTAGGTTAGCTACCAAACTTAGAGCGTTAGTCATTCGACAGGACACTAATTTTCCCATAAAAAAATTGGTGGCTCTGCTGGGGATGAAATATGATTGTTTTTTGCTATTGGTTGTTCTATGTTGAATTATATAAACTATAGACAAAGTCTGAAGCCAACGAGGAAGATTTCGAACCGCTCTTGTTGTGCAATTGCATAGTAGATAAATGCTGCTCTAGTCAATCTCTGGTTTAGTTTTTGAATTAAAAATTTTACTTGCAAACACATATAGATGCCCTTTTGGTAGCTCAGTAACCTCATAGGACATTCCATCATATTTTTCTTATCACTGTTCATCAAAACCAAGCTTGATCCATTGAAACTTGTTGCAAATTTTAGCCAATACCATTTTCATAAGCGCTCCCTGACCATCGCACTGTCTTCCACTTTGACTTAATATGCATCTCACCTCCTGAGTGTGAAAAGTGTGATGCATCTAACTGTCTACAAATGCCAAGTGTGATGATTGACTGAACTCAATTTCCCATCTAGGAGTTGAGGATTTTTGACTTGTTTTCAGACTTGTATTCAGACTTGTTTGGTTGTTTGTTGAATTTGAACAATACCTCATCATTGAAGCCAACTTACATCACTTAGATCAGCCTCTATTTACATTAGGATTGATAAATGTTTTTGTTTGTTTGTTCTTCATTTACAATCCATTGTCAAAAGTAGTGATAGTCGATTTGCTATTTTCGATAGAAAAAGTGTTGTAAAGTCCTCCATTTTCATCCAACAGTGAAGTGTCGCAAATACTTCTTCATAAGCTTATCGATTAAAAATTTTTGATCTGTTTGATTTGATTTGAGTTTGTCCAAAATGTTGAAAAGATATTTCTTGAAGTTTGAAAGTGTCGTTCTGAGTCTTCCCTTCCCTTTTTGAAGAAAAATTGTCGAAAAATGTCATTTTGGGTGAAACATTTTGAGTCATTGCTGCATTTAATTTTTCTTCTTGAATCATTCACATTAAGGAGAGTTGAAAACAAATACATGCATTTTCATTTAGCATTTTTGTTTGTGTGCAAAAATATGATTTAAGGAATTTCATTAACGAGTGCTCTTTGCTTTTTGCTTTACAAGCGCTTCTATGCTCTATCCTTTGTAGTTAGGATTTTCATTAGTCAAATAAACGAAAAGATTATTTATCATTGTAGATTGCATCTTTAGGAATCTCAGATCATACATCACGTAGTGAACCATCAAAGGCAAACTTTTAAGAAAGATCAACTTTAAAATCAACTTCAATGAACTTAACAACGCTTTGGAATCTAATGCAACACATTTAGAGGTCTAGGCTAGAGAGGCGTTCTGGTGTCGTTAAACTTAGTGGCTATCATTTTCATTGAAGGTTGGGTGATTCCTCCTCTTTGATACAACAAGTGATAGCACAAACTTGTGCTCCCCGTACCATCGCGTATATATTGGGAGACCACAATAGGCTTAAATCCTTTATCCATAGGAAATCGAGTCTGCCACCTTATTGATCACAATGCACTGAACACAACATTCCAGAAGACTGGCTCTTGTACATAAGTCCTTGGTAATTTCTCTTTAATTTATCACCAAGGTGTATATTCCATTGTTGTGATTGGTTTGGTAAATGTTTTTGTCTAGATTCTCCAAAGTAGTCACTTTCGTTCCTTTTCGGCTCTCTAAAAGAAAAGGTCCTTCTGAGCACTTGCCCTTTTAGGCTCATTAAAAATTGAAGGCAACAAGAGTCATCTTTAGCTTTTTCTCGAATCTTTAAAACTGAAAAATCAAAGTTGTGTCCAACTGTCGTTAAAATAAATTGACCACGAAATAACATCACTTTCCCTTAGTTGATTTTTAAGTTGATCAAGTAATCCACAATTGTGGAACAATGTCAATCAAAAAACTGTCATTCACGAAGATTAGTGAGTCAACCATCTTTTCCTTTGGAAGCGAAACCAATTCAGACAAGGTGGTCTCATTTAACTGAGTCTAGTTCATCTAGGTTATTTGGAACATTCGTTTGAACATCTTCAGAGACTCAAGTTACTCCAATTATTTATGGTACATCCACCTTTAAAGAGGAAGTTTCACCGTTACCAGAGGACATTAGAAGTAATCCTAGTGTAAAGTAAATACTTCTAAACCTGAAACAACTCCATCTAGAGTTGGTCTGGAACCCATTTCAGTTCAAACCGAGGTTACATTTGAACTAGGAGTTGTTTAAGAACATCCCGTTGACACTAAAGTTCATTTACCTCAACATCTAGACTTTGAATTTCCGTATCCAAAAGTTGTTGGGCCGTTAATATGCCATTATTATTATCACTTTTGAACACTTATCCCGCCCATTTCCACTATTCTTCATCATGTCATTTGTTATCATTTATCATTTAAATTCTATTTTATAATGATTTATGCTCTTATGAATGAATATTATTTATTCTCCTTTATTTCTAATAAATTGATGATTATGAATTATTTTATCCATGATAGTTTTAATAAATTGGTTATAACAATATTTACCATTTTTAGCCTCCAAGATAATTTCCAGATTGAATATTTGACCATTAAATCTGCCAACTCAGAAATTCGCTGGAATAAAGAGTGATAGTTTTGCGGTTGAGATTTTGAGAAAATGGAGAAGAATCTGGAAAATCTGGAACATGGGTGTTGTCCAGAACAGACCCAGTTAACTTTTTTAAAGAACGTTTTGCCCAACTTCGGCTTGTACTGAGAGAAACACAGGGTTCTTTGAGCATGATTTTCTCTGATTTGCTGTTGCGACTGTCCTCCAAAGCTCAGTTGCAAAGCCAAATTCGTCTTGCTCTTGTTGAGAGATGAAAGGAAATATATTTTCTTTTTGATCAACTGGTTAGAATCAATCCAATTTTGTAAAAGAAATCATGTTCTACTTATATTTATTGTAACTTCTCTCTGATCTCTCTATTTAAATGAAAACAGAGATCAGCGATGGGGATGACTTCGGGATGACTTCAGGATGACTTTGGGGATTCGAATGATGGAATTGAGGATTTAGAATTAGAGATTTAGAATCAAGAATTCATGAAAGGATAGGAGGAAGAAAGGATTGTTTTATGTTGTAAGTCTCAAAGCTTCAACTGTTGTAATGATTTCACCATTTAATGATTAATACATGATTTGGGAGTTGCTGTTCATTCTGTTCATCTGAAGTAACCCAGCAGCATCCGCTGGTGGCTAAGGGCCCAGCCTCTGGTGGAGTACGCTACTCTTGTGTATCATATCTTTACACTTGCTTTTGTATCATTATAACTTGATTTCTGCGTGGTTTTCTTATCTTTATTGCTCGGTAATCTGATATGCTTTTCATGCGCTATTCCATGCTTTGCTACGATTAATTCATTAATGGTTCTTTCAGGAAATCCGTGTAGTGACTCTGCATTGCATGATTGAATCTTTTCAGAGTTGATTGCATGTTATTAGTCTAAACCAGCTATTTCTATTTCAGATCGTCTGTACTGAATATAACTGTTATTGGATTCATTTGAAATCCCGATTATTGGAATCCAAAAGTGATGTTATTCTATTTGGAAACATAGTCGCATTATCCTTAATTTTCATATTACTATATTAGTGTGAGGTGTGCATATATGATCGATTACTGTTGTTCCATAATTCATCAATGAGTGTTGTTCCATAAAGTACATTCCATCCAATTTGCTTTAAGAGAGAAGATTGTTATTTCATCGTAGAGTGTGAGTTTGGTTCAATAGAGAAAGTTTGGTTCTGACTTGCAAGACCTAGTTCTTTTGATTACTGTTCCATTTACTGCTGTTCCATTTTAGACTTGTTGTTCCATTTCCTATTTTCTGTTCTATTTTACTTTTTGTCGTTCCATTTACTTGCATTTGCTGCTTTGGTGTGAGAGAAGGTCTAAGGCTGTAGTGAGTCTCAGCAGTCGCTGCCTAGCTCCCAGACCTATGGTTCATGCTCTAATTTCCTTTCCATCAGTTTCTAGAGGGATGGGTTATCGCTTCCGCACCCTTGACTGATAAGCTACCTTGTGTGATTTTATCCTTTTGAAGTAATTTAGTCATAGTTTAGCATCCGTTTACTCTTGTATTTTCTGAACGTTGTACTAGTAAACATTACTCTTGAGTAAATAGCCGCCTCAGACTGATTACACTCTTGAAATAAAAAGTCGTCCCTGGGTTGACAATTAATGTGAGGTAATTAGGAGTTACAAATACACCTTTTTATCGCTCCACATTTTGGTGCCGTTGTTGGGGAGAGTGTAGCCATTTCTAAAGAGTAGTGTGAATCTGATGAGTGCATGCTAGGGAAGAGTTGGATTTAAAAACGGAAGGTAAGAACTTGCGTACAGAGCATGTAAAAGCCCTACTCCCCCATCCGCTTTCCAGCAGGACTGTTAAAGAACCTAGGCTAGAAATAGATGTTTGAATTTTTGTGTGAATGATTAGGAAAAATATATAAATTTTAAAAAAAAGAATCACATGATCTCACGCAAGTGATGATGTAAGCACCACCCATTTCACTAACCGATTGACAGGAACATTTGAAGAAGGAGCCTCGAAGAAACACATGAAGAACATCTTATACTATGGTAAGAAATGGCTCACGTTTCTACTTTTGAATTTCCTATCAAAGATCTAGGA
>APFE031276795.1:39845-53390 GCA_000404065.3 Pinus taeda | reverse complement strand
GATTAGTTTGTTTATTCCCAAATATAAATTTTTGGAAGTCCCTTGTGGCAAATAGTAGTAATTTTCTGCTATCTTTTAGAACATGCTAATGAGATTCAATTGAGTTTATTCCACTTGAATTAGATCATAAAAATATTGAAGTTAATAAAAAAAACTACCCCATTTCATTTTCACTTTATTAGGTTAGGAATTTGATAGATTAACTAGCTCACTAGTTCTCGAATTTCTAGATTTTAGACCAGTAATTTCTACTATTTTTTAGCATGTGTTAGCAGCAATATTTTTGAGTGATTCTAGTTGGAAGGGAGACTTGAAACATGCTATTCAATAAAATAAATTGTCCCATCGAATTTGGATTTGGTTTACTTGGTCATTCAGTCAATTATATCTTCCCATAGCAAATCCCGTAACTTCTTGTAGGAGCACCTGTAACTTCCTGTACCACTCTTCCAGCATGTATATACCTGCCCAAATTTTCTCAAAATATTGGCTTTTTTCCTTTACCGTTGAATCATAACCGCTAGGCTCTAAATCCATGATTATTCAAGACTAAATACCACTTACAAATTTCCTTTTTACCCTTGCAAAACATCTCAACAATTTGGGTTAATGGACAGATTTATGAATTGGATAATACAATAATGATTTTCTTGATTGTCAAATCCAGTGAACTCTGTCAATGGATCTAAAATCTTTGAAATGAAATGATTGATATTTAGTTCGTTATCCTTAATTTATGCAATTAGAATAAGTTTTCTTTCCTGTAATAGGTTAAGGTTTCCATTTCAAGCATTTCCATTACAACAATTAATTTAGGATTTGATTTCATTACATTCACTCCATTCATGACAGTGAAAGAAGGACACATTGTATGTTGCACGTATAGTGTCGATACCTCTTAAGTTTCTACGAACCCTAGGTTGATAATTAAAGTTGGTAGCCATGGGATTTGCAATATTCTTGTTGCAACACTGAGGCTCATCACTTTTTGGCATTGTTTTTGAGGAGGTGTCAAAGTATGCATTGTTTTATTCCCTGGTTGATTCATTTCTTTTTAATTTATGCAAAAACAAAAAATTGCATTAGGTATATTTCATTTCAATAACATAAAATTTCATTGCATTAGCATTCCTATTCAAAAAAATAATCTCTAGCACCGACCCCCCCGCCCCCCATTTGATCACATGGTGCAGTAAGAGCCACATCACCATTCATTTCTACACATAGAAGAAGAAGAGGTGACAGAGGAGGTAAGAGAAATGGATCGAGATGATGAAAATGAGGAATTTCCTCTTGGATTTCCCATTCAAGATATTGATGTTAGTGTGCACATGAAAAACATCCCTCCATATTTTCTTCCAAACTTCCATGGTATGAAGTTAGAGGATCTGGAAACCTTTCTCTTTAAACATGAAATTGTTTTTAAATCTTATGGTTACATATTAAACACTCAAAATTTGAGATTGTTTCCTGAAACATTGAAAGACAGAGCTCTTAAATGGTTCATGAGTTTAGGGACTAATTCAATAAGATTATGGACTGATATGAAAAATATATTTGTAGAAAAATATGAAGATCATGATCTTAAGGAAGAGATCTTTAGAATGAATAAAAAAGAAGATGAGAGCCTTGAGGATATAATAGAGATATTCATGTATAATTTTAAGAGGGAAAAATTACATCATTTAGGATATCACACACTAAAAACCCTCCTACTTAGAACAATTAGGGATGATTGGATTGATATTCTTGATCTCATTAGTAGAGGTGATGTATACCAATTATCATTTGAAGAAGTTTGTGAAACATGCAAACACATATCAAGAGGAAGGGAAAGAGCAAGTAAATAAGCATCAAGATCAATAAGTCAAGCTAAACATGGAAATTTATTTGATGACTTTAAAACGGAAATTATTAGCGTTCTAAGCGAACAAGTAGAAATGTTAAGAGAAAAAGATGAGGAAAAAGAAGGTGTTGATATTTTTGTTGTCCATGTAGAATCACATTCAATTAAATATTGCCCATCATTACCAAGGTTGAAGGAAGTTTACCAAGAGGACAATGGAGCAAGTCAATCACAAAATAAACTATGTTATGTAGCTCCAAGAGGACCATGGAAGCCTAGTCAACCTAGTATGATGCAAGAGCCTAATTCACAATTTCAAGGTCATGCACATCCATCTCAAAGTAATTGGAACACACCATTTCCTTGGAAACTTTGGCCATATCAACCCCAAAACCAATCTTAGCAACAAGGTTGGCAAGGACCTTATGAGAGAAATCCATAATATCCACAATATTATCCTCAATACCCTCCATACCCAACTCCATTCTATCCCTAACATCTGCCTCCACCACAACCACAACCTCAACCACATCCATCTCAAAGATCCACTCCCACTCAACTCCCTATACTACCATTTCCAAACCCACACAAGGAAGTAGCTCAGCCTGGTTACAATGTTGAGGTACAACACTTCCAAACATATCCTCTTGATCTAAATAGTATTCATCTTAGATCAAGAAAGGTATTGCAAAAAAAATTCTATTGATGTGATTGAAGGACAACATCCAGAGGAAGAAGATTCAAATGAGGAGACCAAAGGATTAGGGGTTGAACTTGAAGGAGAGAAGGCATCACAATAAAATATTAAGGGACTTACATCATGTTCACCATTAGATCCTCTATTTGTTCAAGAGAATAATCAACAAAAACAAGAAAATATGAATTTCATGGAAGAAGAAGACATCCAAGATGATCCAAATTAGCAAGTGCACCAGGGGTCTCACGACTATATTGAAATATGGTTCCATACAATCATTAATTTGAAACAACACACTCTTCTTCAACCATTCCTAATCTCATCTCAGTCAAAGCATTTGGTCTCTTACATTTAGGTACATGTCAAAGAATATGTTTCGAGCCTACACATGATTTTATCTGTCATCCAGTTATGCAAGTGGCTCCATTGGAAGTATTCCTACACATTGTATGTTGCACATATAGTGTTGATACCTCTTAAGTTTGTATGAACCCAGGTTGATAATTAAAGTTCGTCGCCTTGGGAGTTGCAACACTCTTGTTGCAATACTGAGGTTCATAAGCTATTTGATCCTACTTTTCCTTCCTTGATATTTTATTTTCTTCCTTTCCCTTTGCTTGCTTTTGCTTCCTTGCTCCAAATCTAGAGGGCTCCAAGAAAACTCTAAGTGACCAAGAGTGAGAGAGAGAGAGAGAGAGAGAATAATGAGAGAGCTCCGAACTTGAACTGACAAAAGGTGTGAAAAAATATTGCCCACTCATCCTCATAAGCCCATTTATGAATGAGGCCTCTGATTTCTTCATTTTCCATTATTTTCCTTCAATTTCCTCCTCACATGCAACCTATGAACTTTCACCTTACTTTTCTCATAATTTCCTTTATTTTCATAAATAAATGTGCTAAAAATGTCTTTTTTCCTTTTAATGCCTTTGTTTTAGCCCTTGCCAATTTCCTTAGCCAAAAACAGATAGCCATTTATGCCCACTAGGATATCTTTGCCCAACATTCAACTTGAAATAAGCGTCCCTTAACCGTGGTCTCATTTTTCCTTTTTTAAATTTTATTACATGAACTTTTCACCAGGGCTGTTATAGTAGGGAACTTTTGTGTATGGAAAACAATGGCCAACTTGTATAGGTACATGTATTGGTCCAAGATGCAAGAATAGGTAGCTAGGTTCACAAGAGGATACATGCTTTATTGTACCAAGCTTAGTAATAGGAAACAATGTCTAGATCATCCCACTACTACATATAGTAATAAATTTCGATAAAATAGAATGACAGTTTGGCTAAATTGGTTGTAGAATTGAAGATTATAAGAATTAATTTGTTAATTAATTTTAAACCAGGCCCACGTTTGTCGGTATTGCAATGAGATATCTCCACATTGTCATAATTATGATGATATCCTCTGTATCGTAGTAAGGAAGACGGTATTCGACCACTATCACATTATAAACAAAAATCCCCTTTTTGACCGATCATTTCTATTCATTGAGCTATTAATCGAATGGTCGGTCACTTTTGACTAGTCAATTTTGACTTGGTGAACTATCGTCAAAATTTTGATGGTATGTAAATTTATAAATATGTTTCTCTTAAGAGACATAGCAACAATTTCACTATAAATACAATGGTTCTAAAAGGTTATAAGGTCTTTTTGTTAAAAAGAAATAATTTTCCTTATTATATATATCAATTGCATTAAAAAATATAATAGATCTAGTACACCACTCGTTTTATAACATAATCATCTCATAACTTTTTAGTGGGGAAAAATGTAAAAACAAAAAATTACTAGGGAAAAAAATCAAGGGAATGATGGGAGATGTTATTTCCCTTATTCTAAATGTGTGGGCTTACATCACGTAAGAGTTTTAAAAGAAACAACTAAAATAAATTGTAGGGAAACATGGGCACATTGAAGGGGGATTGAAGGGATATCATTCCTTGGTTAGCTATATATTCATTATTTATTGTGTTTATATTAATCACATTTTTAAAATTTTATATTGTTATAACTTTTTTTATGTAGACTAATTTTGTATGATGCTATGTAATTATAAAATCAAGCTACCCCCCTAGTCGGTGTTTGAATGCCCCAAGTAGTAGTAGAAATGATGTTGTACAAGATGAGGAACATGGAGAAAATATTGAAGATCAAGTTAATGATCCTATGGAAGAAGTTAACAATAATAACATAGTTCAAGATGATGGGACAAATGAATTGATCCGAGACCTGTGCGCTCAACTAGTCAATTATCAGGATGAGGAAAATGATGATAATATTCTTGATGGAACTCTATTAGAAAGGAAATGACACCACTCTATGAAGGCTCAAGACAAAATATTCTCTCTTCTACATGATTGTTGGTGAGCTTAAAAGGGTTAAATAATAGTTTTTCAAACACTTGTATGACACATATCCTAAGGTATGTAATATGTTTTATCACATTATACATAAAGGTTTATTTTTTCCCTTTCTTTGTGTTAATTAATGTGTAAAATAAGAATCAAATATTTACGGTTAATATTACTTACACTAACTAGTGATTTTTTATGTTATAGATTGCTAGGTGAAATTATGTTACCATCGCCAAATATTTTACCTTACTGAGATTTATATGCCATTATGAAATAAATTGGAGTGGAGTATCAAGCTATAGATGCATGCTCTAATGATCACATTTTATATTATGGGAAACATGCTTCAAAAAAGGTTGTTAATAATGTTAGAGCAGTAGATATCGAACCCGATCAAATAACAAAAAAGGTGCCTCAAAAGGTTCTTTTCCATTTTTCCAATAATTCCACATTTGTAGTGATTGTTCATGTACAAAAGCATAGCACAGTTTATGGATTACCATGCACGAAAGGGAAGTGGATAGGGTGTTCTTCAAATGCCTACAGATGGTTATGATTTAGGGAAATTGAGGGAAAATGCTCGCTTTATAAAGATGAAGCTCATACTGTTAGGATTTCATTGGCAGTTGATGGTTTTAATCCATTTGGAGATCTCAAGTCCATTTACTCAATGTGGCCAATTTTTGTTATAAAAATAACCTTCCTCCTTAGATTTCAATAAAGAGGGAGCACATGATGTTGACAACGATTGTTATATGTATTTCTTTACAGTAACTTTTCAAATGCAACATTTTCATTTCTCTTGTGTGTTTTGTAATGTGTTATATTTGTTTATTTTCTCATATATATACATATCATGGTAGTAATTATATCTAATTTCAAACAATTAGGTAACTACCAAGTTAAACATATGAATGCATATATCAAGCCTCTTATCAACAAGTTACTAAAGTTATGGGTCAACATAACTATGTATGACATCTATAAACCAATAAGGTAGAGGAAATTTCAATTCCATAGAATACTTGTATGAACAATTCATGATACTCCAGGACTAACACATTTTGGTGGTAATGTTCCAATATTTCACTTTAATAATATATAATTATTTGAAGATACAACACATGTTTTTTAAATAATTGATTTATATAATTGACATTAATACATTAAAGGAACTATGGAATCCACCTCAAGATAATGAGCTTCATCTCTATGTTTGCTAATAAAACTATTAGGT
The DNA here is from genome assembly GCA_000404065.3 of Pinus taeda. Lineage (NCBI taxonomy): Eukaryota > Viridiplantae > Streptophyta > Pinopsida > Pinales > Pinaceae > Pinus > Pinus taeda. The sequence goes on along the minus strand of APFE031276795.1, from coordinate 47,244 downwards.
AGCATGCAGAATCCCAATGAGGCATCAATTAATGGCTCGTCATTGAATATGGATGGATTGATAGGATTGCAGTGAGCCATTTGATACATGGGTGTAGTACTGTGACCCATTACATACTTTGGAATATTTCTTAAATTCTTTGTTTGCATGGGTTTCCTTGTAACGATGGTTGTTATGTTATGCATTACATGGATGTTCTTTAGGGGGGTGTGGTGTTGCCATGTACAATTGAATCATGGGTTGGTGGGGCAATGCAAAGAGGACCTCCGCCCCCATTTTTCCACCTTAGTCTCCCCATTTGCAAATAGTGAATGACCTATTTATTATTGTTGGATAGTTGATTAATGTCAGTAAATTACACAAGTCATAAATGTTGGGTTTTTAAGTAATCATATGATTCATGATGCTTATATAGATGAGATGGTCCATTGTGAGACTTTGATATTGTAGCGGGGTGCTAATTCTTGCATAAAATGGTATCAATGTAAGAAGAGTTTATGAAATGGGAAGAAGAAAATAAAAATGAGGAAGACAATATTATGTTAGTAGAGGATAAGACAGTGTTGCATAAGGAAACCTTTTTGCTAAACTTGTTGGAAATATAACTAGTTCCAGTCTTTATAATTGTTGTTGTACTCATTTCAACATGTATTCTATGTAACAAATAAGAGAAGAGAAGAAAAAGTTATTATTTTAAATCATGGGTTTCATGCTCATTATTAATGGTATTGTACATAAAAGCATGTTTTTTATTCTTCTAGGGTTTTTTTATGTCATATGAGTTATTGTCATGAGTCAAGAAAGTCAACATCATGTTTATAAGACCTTTTCGGGAAAGATGTAATTGAATAAAGAATTATTTTGAGCCTAGAAAATCCAGGAAACTCCAAAAGTACAATTTATACCTAGCAGCTTTAAGTCAGCCTAAAGGAGGCAATTCAACCCTTTAGAAAAGCTTTAAATACAAGCACTTCGACCTCATTTGTGTCTCACTCACTCACAAGTTCAATTTCAAGAAGGAAGTTCGACTTGTAGCTGGGAAGCAGGAGAAAAAGATAGAAAAGGTCTAAAAGAAGAAAGGAAGGAAGGAATCTTGTTTTTGGGCTCACTCTTTCACACACATGTGAAGGATTAGGGCTTATGCAACTTCCAAGAAGGTTGAAATCGCAGGTCTTAGTTGTAGTATCAAGTAGTTGTGGGAGAAAGATATTTTGTTTTAACTTGGTTGACCTTGGAAGACATCTTGAAGGGTTGAGTTAGATTTTCTACAACATCTACAGGGCTCAAGTTGTAGGTCGAAGTAGTACTACTGAAGCTGGAAAGTCTAAGTTTCAATGTGAAGTTGGTTGAGGTTGAATCAGGGAAAGACTTGACTAGAAAGGTTGACTTGGTACTTGGAGGAGGATTTTTTCTAGGGATTGGCTCTTTGTTGTCTCTTTTGAAGCAAATTCTATAAGAAGAGAAGATTTTTCCGATTTTCCCCTTGGAGGGGTTTTTTCCCTTGTTGACAGCCTAATTTATGTGTCCTCTGTTGCTACTATTTTTTTTCTTGATATTTTTTGATGAAAAGATCTCAATAAAGTACACAATAATACTAAATAAATTCATAAGAAAACATTAAGGTTAAGAAAAATTGGAAATAGTATCTTTCACTTTGTATTTTTCCAACAAAACTAAGAGAACGGGAATAAAGTGCCATTCATGAAGTGTTGACATGGAAGTTGTAAGATGTAGGAATAAGAAGAACCCATGAAGAAATGAATGGTTGAAGAATGAAAAGACTAAATAATGGTTGAGGCTACAATGCTCTTTGGCTTGACAACCCAATGATCTTTGAAATTTAGAGGAAGGGGAAATTAAGGCTAGTTTTGTAATATTTATGTAGAAAATGAATAATAAATAAAGAAAAGAGACTAAGCACATTGTTAGTGATTTTTTCCTTTGAGTCTCCACATTTAATTTATCATACTTATAGGATGATGTCATTATTTATTACAACCAATGATCTATCAATTTTTGTTGTGCATACTGTTAGCTTTGCTACATTCTTCAGCTTTTGAGGGTCAAAAGACAGCTCTGTCTGCGATGGTTATGCTCACAAAAGAGTCTCATTGGTTGTTCTTCTCCTGCCCCTTCTCTCCGTTAATACTCCCATAACCTCCCTACTTTCTCTATTTTCTTCTAAACCGTGCATAAACCCATATTTCCTTAGCCTCGGGTGCCGAGTTTAAGGGTAATATAACTGCAATCAATATAACCGTGCGCATAGTCTATAAGCCTTTTTCCGTCACATCAATAAAAAACGCGTGTGCCGGTTTTCACCCGTCCTATCATTTGCCGCCCGATCCAACAACATACGCTCCCCTCCATCCCGTGAACCGCTCGTACGTTAACCCACGGGAAAGGTGGTTTCCCTCTTGTCGTGTCTATCACTTGTCGCCCTTTTATTGCGTCGCTTCCCCGTGTACCTTTACCACTCTACTCTAAAAAGCGGTGCGGGGAAACCGCTTACCGCCCACTCGTATGTCCTCCGCTCATTAATATTTGCACAACTCCTACTCCCGATAACCATCGGATCTACCACACCGTGATCCGACGGCTCACATTTATTTCCGCCTGCTTTCCCCGATTCGATCTCCACCGTCCATATGCAGGATCCGACGGCTATTGTTTATTCTCGTCCTGCCATGCATCCTTCATGTTGTTTTCGTGCCTCTAACCTGTATCATTCACTCGAAGGATGAAGCGAGCAACTACCAAGTACTCTGCACAATTAATATTTTAACAACCGCATTCAATGAGCATTATGGCCAAGGAGTAAAAGGACACTCCTCGAGCAGTTCGCAACATTTATTAATTATGGATCATTCTTCCAAAGGACATTCTACCTGCTCAGGAAGGACAACAAAGTATCAAGAAATGTCAAATGTATTTATTGAAGTAGCAGATTGTATCAGAGAGTCATAATAGATAGTTCATGTGGTTGGTGGTCCATTATGACCCCTCCACGCATAGGATAGCAGAAATGTTTGTAATCAACCTCTATATATATCTAGAACTCAGAAAGAATGAGGTTGATGAATGTTATTTTGATGTAAGATTCAACTTCTGGAGACTGTAACTACTGTGCTACCTACAACGTCTGGTCTTCATTTTCAGCTAATACAAGCTTCTTTTGTTGTTAATTGCTCACTTTCCACTTCTTCTCTATTCTAAGCTATGCCTATTATGCATCGTTAATGTGCTCTTTATGTTTAGCATTAGAGGGGCTGTCATCCCACCTCTATGTTTGAGTCTAGTTAGTATTATTGAATGTGTATGCAGGTTTCTGATGTTTTAATGCCAGAGAGCTGTCATCCTATCTGTGTATTAGGAAATATATTTACAGACCTTTTAACTGGTTGCAGCCGGCCATCACAAGTTCCTGTGCATCTACTGGTGTGATCAATATTCTCCATCATCACATTTTCTTTAAACTATGAGTAATTGGTGGTCTAAATCCTTGTAGTCTGGGGGTGTTCACCCATGTCTGGGGTTAAGCATAGTAGAAGTGGTTATCTGGCTTGAATATGCATCATCTCTTCCATTCATCCACCATTTTTCCAACATTTTTGTTGAGTTTGTAATGTTCCCGAGCATCTCTGATATACAACCTAGGAGAGTTTCTTGTGGTGATAACACATACTTAATTAACATCGTTAAATGATATAGGTCATACATGTTGTTGGGGTTTTGTATAATTTTTCATGTTTATATGATGATATCATCATTTATTGCAACAAATTATCTATCAATTTGTTGTGCATACTTAATTAACATCTTTAAATGATATAGGTCATACAAGTTGTTGGGGTTTTGTATAATCATGGGATTCATGAAGACAATTTGTTGTGCATACTTAATTAACATCATTAAATGATATAGGTCATACAAGTTATCGGGGATTTGTATAATCATGGGATTCATGAAGAGATGTTGTTGGGGTTTTGTATAATCATGGGATTCATGAAGACTATGTAGAAGTGGTTCATTATAAAAAAACATTGTAGAAAATGGTTTTTCTTGTATCACTTTCTCACACCTACACACAATTAGTACTACAATTTCCTTAAAAGTTTTATATTAAATTACATTTGAAATTTTCAAGTTATTTCATAAATTTTATTGAAGTAATGGTTGTTTTTCCTTGAATTTCTCGCATTTGTACTTAATTTAATGACATTATTTTCATTTCTTTATTATTGCCTTTGAATTTTTCAACTCATTTCAAAAAAAAATTATAATAATATTTTTTTTAGTTTTTTTATAATTTTCTCACGTCTATACCTAAATCTATACCCAAATTTATGATGACATAAAAAATATTACTACTAACCTGACTATATATATAAAATGGTTGGTACACATTGATAGCCATTGAAACACTTACATCATGATATCTCAAATTTCCAAAATTAAAAAATATGGTAAATAAATAAATATAAAGAAGTATGGTAAACAAATAAATATAAAAGAGGTATCGTAAATAAATAATAATATATTAAATATGATTATAAATCAATATCTAATTATATATCAAGCCTTTCGACCAAATATCATGGTAAATAAAAGAGATACAATAAATAAATACAAATACAAATACACGAGAGATATGTTAAATAAATAAAACTTCTTTTTATATTTACTCCACAAACCTCTTTATCATACATATTTGTTTTGTTGTAATCATAAACGAACATTATACAATTAAAGATGTTATAAACTTGATATGCTATGATTTATTTTTCTCTAATTTCTACAACTCACGAGTTTTAATTTCTGACACCTCGTTTATCTTCCTCTAATTTTTCCAACCCACAAAAAGACCGGAAGCGTCTGCTATTATTGTCCTTTTCAAAATTTTCCAATATACTCAATTTGTTACCCACTTAGAGCATCTATATCAAGATTCTCCCTTTTCTTTTTCCCACTCTGTCACCCACCATCGTTCCAAGATGAGCGTAAGTCAATACATCCACTTCCGCGTCCATCGGCGCCCTAGGATGACGAGCAGTCAATAGGGAAACTTCATTCACCTTTCGTACAGTGATGTGTGGTTTGACGGTAAGTCACATGGGCGAAGCCCGGGGAGACCAAAGTTCAAATCGGATTGAGTACAATGACCTGCTGTGGTGGCGGCTAGAGGGGCGGATTCCCCTTTCCCGTTAGTTTGCTCTTGCTAAAATCATAGGAACTTAGTATACCGGACTTGCAGGTGGTTGGTTATGCTCTTGGTGTTATAGTGGCAGCTATGAGGTTTGATCCTGGGTCTCCCATAGATTAGGCCTGGCAGTTACCGATTCACCATGTGGTTAAAAAAAACTTCATTCAGTTTTCATTCCGCAATTTCCGTGTCTATCGCTGCAAGACCACTAGGAGCTTTCAACTTTTTATCTCCCATTTTATACGGCGATTTTAGTTTCTCTCGCTTCAAAAACTATGGCCCCTAATTTTTCTAACAAAATACGCACATTTATCTCTCTATTATAGCCCTTTCAATTTCTTACCATTATAAGTTTGTTATGATAAATGAAATGATGTTATAAAGTTGATATTATATGATTAAAAATGTTTTACTGTCCGACACTCATTTATTTTTCCCTAATTTTTTCGACTTACGAAAAGACCGAAAGTGTACGCGCATTTATCTCTCTATTATAATCCTTTCAAATTTTTTTCCAATTTACTTGGATCATTTCAATCAAATTTGTTAATATTAATTTCTTACCCACTCACAACATTTGTCCCAAGATGCTCCCTTTTATTTTTACCACTCGGGCACGGCATCTCTGCTGAATTTTCACTCACCACTGCCCCAAGATGACCAGGAGTCAAAATCACGACTCCAGGTCGAGCGACAATGAAGAGGGAAAATTCATTGGAGTCGAGGCGGAGAAATTGTCCGGAAGGTCAAAAGTGACTTGAATCTGGTCAAAAAAAAAAAAAAAATTGTAGAGGCCATGTTTGAATCATGTTTTTGATGGTGAAAATAGATTCAACACTATTAAAAGCTTCCAAGGCACCTAAAATCTTGAAGTTTGACAACTATAACTTGGATTTACAAAAATCCTTGCCAATTTTTTTTAAAATATGGCCAGAATTTCCATAACTTTTAGAGCAAAAAAACAATCTCCAGAGGCACCTAAACTCTTGAAGTTACACAATGTTGTAACTACATTACACAATGCTATAACTTGGATTTACAAAAATCCTTGCCAATTTTTTTCAAAATATGGCCAAAATTTCCATAACTCTTAAAGCAAAAAAACTGTCTCGTTAGACTATGACAAATTCATTACACAATGTTGTAACTTGAATTTACAAAAATTCTTGCCATTTTTTTTCAAAATATGGCCGGAATTTCCATAACTTAGAAAAAAACCAGTCTCGTTACATTATGTAAAATGCATTACACAATGTTGTAACTTGGATTTACAAAAACCCTTGCTAAGTTTTTGTCAAAATATGGCTGGAATTTCCATAACTTTCAGAACAAAAAAGAAGAGTAGTTAGACCATGGAAAATTCATTACACAACTCGCTCTCGCTGCAAAAACAACTGCGACTAGACGAGCAAGAGTCATTTCCAGGCCATGGCCCCATTTATCTTCCCCTCTTATTGTCCACTACCCCATTTATGTTTCCTTATTATTATCTTTAAAATTATCATTTCTCCAATTTATCTCTCCTTACCAGTTAAGATCCATCTTAACTCTCCGATCTATTAAGAGAGCGGGAGGGATCATGTAACACCCCAAATTCCATTAAAAAAAACACTTAGAATTACTATTAATTACTTTATTTTGAATCTGGTAATTTTTTAGGCTCGTTAAGAACCTAATGAAATTTTGATACACTCTTAAAAGAATTTTTTATTATTTTTATGATTAATGTTTTAATCTTGAAAGGAAAACTCATGGGAAGACCCACAAGATTTCCCCATTTCTAGATGGTTGGGAATGACAATTATTCTCCTACCACTTAGAGATTTAAAGGAAAATCTCGAAGAGGAGGAGGTTTCTCTTGTTCTTTTTGGCTGGAAGAAGTTTAGAGGAGGATACTCATTGGAGGCAGGATGCTACCCTAAGAGTGAATTCCTGAGCTAGTTAGGACAAGTGGAAGGCTCTAAGTTGAATAGAAGACTGTAAATCCTCGCTAGGATAATTGAAGCCCCGATGCAATTGAATTGACCAAAAAGACTATTAGACGAACTCACTGTCTCGAAATTGGGAGAGCTCGGGGGGGACTGAACGTAATAGGCGTTCTCATTGGTAGGGAGAAGTGGTCTTCTTGAACCAGTTTTCAGAATGGATTATCAAGATGCAGATAAGTTCTGAAATTGCCCTACTATTTATTTTTAT
>APFE031276795.1:0-30731 GCA_000404065.3 Pinus taeda | reverse complement strand
TGCTCCATCATTGAACCCTTTTGTTTGAGATTTATCAATTGGCTAAAAAAAGTGTTGCTTTTTGTATCCTCATAATGTGTTATCATTTCATCCATAAAAATAGCCCAAATGACAATTTGTTTACAAGAGAAAAGCCATCGGTAGCATACAAACTGATTTGGTTCCAAATATAAAGTTGCAATGCGTACCTTCTGTGTGTTTTGCACATTATGGAGATCAAAAAATTGCTCCATCTATAGTATCCATGTTCCGTGATCCTTGTCATCAAACTTCCTCATATCGATCTTTGGAACATGGTGGTTCTTTGATCCATTGTTACAGTCTATGAAATCATGATTAACATTTATTTTGTTCTCATCATGAGTTTCCTTTACTACCCTTTCGCCATTAGTAAGCATTTCTTGTAGAAACTTTGTCAAATATGTCTTCAAATTTGTCTACAAATCTTGCTTGCCTTTCTTTAAATCATCCATCTTAGCTTCCATGCCATCCCTCTTAGCTTCCACGTCGTCCATCCTCGCTTCCACATCATTCATCTTAGCTTCTACGCCTTTATTTAAACCATCCATATTAGCTTCCACGCCTTTCTTTAAACCATCCATATTATTTTCTACGTATTTCTTTAAACCATCCATCTTATTTTCTGTTACGTTTTGTGCGAGTGAAATTTGTTGCACTTGGTCTCATAATTTTGATATGTCATGTTGCATTTCTTCCTCTTCTTCATGAGTCATGCTAGAGATTTCAGGTTTCTTACTAGGTGTTTCCATTTTCTTTCTTTGGGGCATCAATTACTGATAATAATGCTTCACTATGCCCTTTGAATTCCTTCAAACTAATTTTTCAAACCAAGCTTATGCAAAAATTTTAAAAAAGCTACACACTTTTTTCACTTTGTAGGAGCTCGATATTGAATCTGATGTATCTCTATAATTTTGGATCTCCCATGTCTGAAATTGCTTCTTGGGGCTACCCTCTCAGTAATATTTCTAACCCCGCAAGTCTGATCAAGATTGGATTCTCCAATGAAGAGTTATGCCAAATCTCCCACGATGACCTGAGTATAGATGGGTTTAGTAGAGCGAACTTGTACGACGTTTCGTGGGTCACTATTTCAACCTTGGGTTCTAAAAATGATACCCAAACAAACTACAATCCGTCCTATTTCTGTAAATTCTTACGAAAATTCAATCTTATGCTCAGAACAAAAGTTATGACGATTTTTCCAAGGTGACATGTTTGGAATGTAATTCAGGAGTCTGCAAAAACCCTAACTTCCTCAGATTATATCTCCACAAATATAGAGAGACAGGATATGAACTTTAGAGCCAAGGTTTAGAACGATTTCTTCTCAAATGGGCTTTTTTTAGAGCTTTTGAAACTTCGTAGCGAAAGAGTTATAGTGAACATTCCACAATAACCTGTTTTAGGTGAGATTCTGGAGCTTGCAAAAAACCCTAACCTCCTTAGATCTTATCTCTGAAAATATAGCGAGACGAAATCTAAAATTTGGAGCGGAGGTTTAGCGAGATTTAGTCTCAAATGGTTCTTTTTTAGCTTCTAAAACATCACAGAAAAAGGTTATAGTGAAAATTCCACGATGACCTATTTGGAGCAGTGAAACCCTAGAATCCAAAGCTCTAATACCAAATGTTATGGAACCAGCCCACAAAAAGATAGAAAAGATAGATCAACGTCTTAGAATTCAACCTCTTCTAGGGGAAAACCTCCTTTACATTACGCAAATGAACAATTCTTGGATGATTCAAATGATAAAACCTCCTTTCTATATATAGAAGTCTAAGGGGTCATAATATAACCAAGCCGACATAACAATAATAATATAAAGGCACAAAAATAACAATAGAGGGATTCTATGGGGCACAATAATAACAATATGGGGATAATAGGGGCACAACAATAAAAATAAGGGATACAACGACAATAGTAATGGGGGAATCACTAGTATTATAGGGACCTAACACACAAGCACATGACCATGCAACCATCATTCTAGCTAGGGTCTAGTCATCAATGCATGATCTTAATAACAACACACAGCACAACCTCATGCATGAAACCACCGTCATTGAGTCACTATACACTTGACCCATAGGCAAACATGAACATGAATAAGTGATGCATAACCATCCACATATATGCCTAAACATGTTTGATCAACCATGGGTACAAGATAGTTGAAATCAAACCTATAAGAATGATACATGCAACCAGGAATATAATAATGTAACCAAACATAAAAGAATGTTACCAATCATACTACAATGATACATGTAAGTGACATAAATCGACATGTAATCAGTCATAAACTCACGATGATGCATTCCACTACAAAACATCAAGTTTCAAATGACGAGATCACTTCAACCATGAACAACATCATGCAAATGTAACAAGCACATCGAATGCAAGTGTGAGAGAAGCACATGAAATTAACATGCATGCATGACCAACACATAGCCCATTGAGTTCGAGGGGTGAACCATGCTCTGATACCACTCTGTAACACCCTCTTCCCACATCTACCCAAGAAACCGGCCAGCTTTGGGAAACATGTGATGACAGGTCACTATGATATGACTTGACCTCCTAAGTCACGTTAAGGAAGTGCAACCAATGGAAACACACCATACAAACATTCAATATCAACTACAGGACTCTCAGGAACCAATCCAATACTCTAGAAAGCTTGCCCTTGGGTCCCAGTGAACGTTTGGACAACTTAAGCCTAGGTCGCTCTCATGTCGTAGGCATGACAGCATCAAGAAACCGAAATTCGCTCTTAGAGGATTACCTGCTAGCAACCAGGGACTAAATTTGTCAGTGATATGCCAACGACTTTGGGATTTGAGCCACTTTTTCAAGCCCAGAGCCCAGGTCACTACCAATAATTGAACCATATCTTCATATCAGTAAAATAACATGGAAATGACAGTACTAAAGCAAATACTTGTTCAAGACCTTCACTTGACCCCTAATAGCCATGACATGCATTTCGTCAAACATATTGCGAATATGTAATCTACAGGTCTAAATAAGAGTTCTGAGCATAGGGGTCTCATACCTAGCTAAAAACCGCTAAGAATCATTGATGCCTCAACCCATCAACTTCCATTCCATCCACTAGGTCATAGATACATTAATCATTCAATTATAAGTAAGTACATGATGAGAGCCACACATGGCTACTGTTATAAAACACATACATAACCAACATAATAGGGATAGAAATATCAATGAAATCATAGTCATATATACCACATATAATCCATCATAATGCTCATAGAAATAAAAGGAGAAATAACGTTTCATTAATGATACAAAATCCAAACTCGGGATGGGACTTCCATGTTCCACCCAATCCTAGAATGGCTAAGCAAAACATCTCTTCATCCATTCACCCCTGTGCCATATTCCAAGCTTGAATGTGCGATCTCATAGAACACATCAATCAAAACCATCCAGGGCTTCCAGAGCATTTGTCCAACCAAGGCTTATGATACTAGTAACTCAACCCACCTAAGGGTTCTAGAGAATTTGTCCAACCAAGGCTTCTAGGACTAGTTACTCAGCCCCAAGCTAAGGAAACATGAGAACCAACTAAAAACAAACAATGAAAGTAAACCCATAATCGCCATGGCTATCAACGAATTGAAAATGCTAGGGAGTCCATTGTCAATCCCAGCCATCCTCCATGCTAATGACAAATCACAACAAAAAATCCACATTTATATGCAGTGCATGCCAAAACTAGTGAAGGAAACATAGCAACTCAGTACCTACAAGAAAATATGATGTAACTATTGATCCCGATGCCCTCTTGCGCTTTCCTTCTCTTCCTTTACCTTCTTAATCCAAGAATCCAGGTATACCACACCCACCAACAGTGCTTCAAGAAAACTCTAAGTCTCCAAGAGTATGAGAGAGATAGAGAATAATGAGAGAGTTCCAAAAATGAACTGACAAAAGGTTACCAACTGATCCTTAGAAGCCTTTTTATGAATGAGGTCTCTATTTTCTTCACTTTCCATTATTTTCCTTTAATTTTCTCCTCACATGCAACTCATGACCTTTCATCTCCCTTTTCTCCCAATTTCCATTATTTTCATAATTAAATGTGCCAAAAATGCCATTTTGTCTTTCCAAAGCCTTAGCCATTGCCTTTGCCAATTTCCTTAGCCATAAACAATCGCAAGTGATCCCCATCACTAGGAGTTTTCTCAACATTCAACTTGGAATAAGTGTCCCATCATCTATGGTTATTATTTTTCCTTTATTTACTTTTACTACATTGAATTTTCACCAGATCTGTTACAAGATCTAGGAATAACGAGGAGTATACTAGCAGGTTCTTGGATTTATTGAGGTATATACCTTGTCTTAAGGAGGAGAAACCTAAGATTCAAAGATTCATCATTGGGTTGTCAGTAACATTCAAGGACAAGATTGATATTGATGAGCCTAGATCATTGCAGGAAGCCATAAAAAATTGAAAGTGTGGTTATGAGCAATCGAAATATATGTATGAATCCAAATAGGAGTGGAATGGTAATGACAATAAAAAGGGAAAGTGGGATAAGAAGTGAGGAAGATTACTGGATACAAGCAAAAAAGAGAACGTAGTGTCACATAAGAGGTTCAATACAACTAACAGAGGACAAGGATTTTAGTATGAGGAGTAGAACAACGGTGATGGCAGGAAGCCTTTACAATATTGGACTTGTGGCTAGGATCATCGCAGGAGAGATTGTGTGCAACATTAGGGTGGCATACTGCAGATTTACAGTGCTCAAGAAGCACAGACGGTTGGGGATGTTGGACAAAGTATTCCTCAAATTTATGCATATTTGGATAATAAGCAGGTTGATCGAATTTATGCATATTTGGATAATAAGCATGTTGATCAACATGCATATATTATTGAGATGGAAGGTAAGATTTGTGATCAAGTTGTTTCTATTTTGATTGACCCTGGACCTAACTATAGTTATATCAGTCATGACCTGGTGGATAAGCGTGGTTTGAATAAAGAGGCACATGCATATTCTTGGTTAGCGCAGTTGGCTACAAATGCTAAGAAATGATTTCATCATTGGGTAAGAGTTTGTGCATTTGAGTTGAATGGTATGTCTACATCAACGCATATGAATGTACTTCCATTGGGATCATACAATATGCTTCTAGGTATGGATTGGTTGTATCTTCATAGTACTAAGGTGGACTGTTATGATAGGGCTATTGAGTGCTTTGATGACAATGGAGAGTAGAGATTCTTGCATGATAAGAAGAAGGTAGCATGGGTTAGAATGGATACAGGTATGTAGGCAAAGCACAATTGTAGGAAAGGGTGTGCCTTATTTTTAGTGCATATTTCCAGTGACAAAGATAAGGATGTTGAGGATGCTGAGGTCTTAAATAGGTACCTATTTTTACAACAGTTTCAGGATGTATTCCCAACAAATATCCTAGAGTTATCACCTCACAGGGAAGTGGAATTTTCTATTGAGTTGGTAGCATGAGTAGCACTAGCATCAAAGGCACCGTATAGGATGAGCACTTTATAGTTAGTGGAATTGAAGTTGCAGTTGAAGGAAATGCTTGACAAGGGTTACATTAGGCCAAGTGTGTTGCCTTGGGATGCACCAATGTTTTTTGTGAAGAAGAAAGATGGTACCCTCAAGTTATTCATCGATTATGGGCAGTTGAACAAGGTGACGATTAAGAATATCTACCCTTTTTTGAGGATTGATGACTTGTTTGATTTGCTGAAGGGAGCAACATTGTTCTCAAAGATTAAGGGTTAGTTTTTAACCCTCAATCGAGCTATTTTTTAGTGCCCAAGGAGCTCGATCGAGTGCTTGAATGGATCGATTGAGCCATTGTTTTTTCCACCAAAACATAACCTATTTCACCAAAAGATTTAACATAGATCCATGCTTTTGCCCATAATTGATATTAATACATCGCTTTATATAATTTACAAGAATAAATTAAAATAATTGTCGAGGCCACCTCAATATAATGATCTTCATCTATGTGTTTGCTGAGAAAAGTCATAGGTAGCATGTAGAATCCCAATGAGGCGTCAATTAATGGCTTCTCATTGAATGTGGATGGATTGAGAGGACTATTGTGAGCAAGTCGATGCATGGGTGCAGTACTGTGACCGATTACATACCTCGGTATATCTCTTGAAGTGTTTGTATGCATGGGTTTCCTTGTAACAATGGTTGTCATGCTATTCGTTACATGAATGTTCTCTAGGGTTGCGGGGGGGGGAGGAGGGGGTGTTGCCACGTCCCATCGAGTCATCAGTTGGTGGGGAAATAAAAAAACAACATCGCCCCCCCACACCCCCCCCCACCCAATTTTTCCACCTTAGTTACCCCATATGCAAATAGTAAATGTCCTATTTATTATTATTGAATAGTTGATTAATGTCAGTAAATTACATAGACCATAAATCTTAGGTTTCTATGTAATCATGTGATTCATGATGACTATATAGATGGGATGGTCCATTGTGATACATTGATATTGTAGGGGGGTGATAACTCTGATATAAAATGGTATCAAAGTAAGAAGAGCCTATGAAATGGGAAGAATAAAATAAAAATGAGGAAGCAAATGTTATGTTCATAGAGGATAATATGATGTTGCGTAAGGAAGATTTATTGCTAGACTTGTTGGAAATGTAACTAGTTTCAGTCTTCATGATTGTTTTTGTACTCATTTCAATATGTATTCTATGTAACGAATAAGAGAATAAAATAAAAAGTTATTATTTTAAAACATAGGTTTCATGCTCATTATTGATGGTATTCTAGGTAAAAGCATGTTCGTCATGCTTCTAGGGTTTGTTAGGTCATAGGATTTACTGTCACGAGTCAAGAAAGTCAACATCATGTTTATAAGACCCTTCTAGGAAATATGTAATTAAATAAGGAATTATTTTTTAGTCTAGAAAGTCCCGGAAACTCCAAAAGTACAAATTGGTCCTGGCAGCTTCAAGTCAGCCTAAAGAAGGCAATTCAACCCCTTGTAAAGGCTATCAATACAAGTACTTCGACCCCATTTGTGACTCACTCACTCACAAGTTCGATTTCAAGAAGGAAGTTGGATCTATAGGTGGGAAGCAAGAGAAAAAGATAGAGGAGGTCAAAAAGAAGAAAGGAATCACGAAAATCTTGTGTTTGGGCTCTATTTCTCACACACATGCAAAGGATTAGGGTTTCTGCAGCTTCCAGGAAGGCCAAAATTGCAGGTTCGAGTTGCAACATCAATTAGATGGGAGAGAAAGATATTCTAATTTGACTTCGTTGATCTTGGAAGAAGATGCCTTGATCAAGGAAGACTTCTTGGAACGTTGACTTATATTTTCTGCAACAACTATAGGGCTAAAGTTGTAGGTCAAAGAAATAGTACTAAAGCTGGAGAGTCGAAGTTGCAGTTTGAAGTTGGTTGGTGCTAGATTATGGAAATACATGACTAGAATGGTTGACTTAGTACTTGGAGGAGGACTTGGTCTAGGTATTGGGTCTTTGCTGTCCCATTGGAAGTAGATTCTATAAGAAGACAATATTTTTCTGGGTTTTCCCCTTGGAGGGGAATTTTCCCTGGTTGAGAGCCTCATTTTTGCATTCTATTTTGCTACTATTTTTTTTCTTGATATTTTTTTGATGAAAATATCTAAATAAAGAACACAAGTAGACTAACTAAATTCACAAGAAAATATTAAGGTTAAGGAAAGTTGGAATTAATAGCTGGAACTTTACCTTTTTCAATTAAAAATAAGAGAAGGGGAAGAAAGTAACATTCATGAAGTGTTGGACATGGAAGTTGTAAGATATAGGAACAACAGGAACCCATGAAGAAAGAAATGGTTGAAGAATGAAGAGACTAAAGAATGGTTGAGGTTAAAATTCTCTTTGGCTTGACAACCCAATGATCTTTGAAATTTAGGCAAAAAGGAAATTAAGGCTAGTTTTGTAATATTTATGTAGAAAATGATTAATAAATAAAGAAAGAGGCTAAGCACATTGTTAGTATTTTTTCCTTCGAGTCTCCATATTTAATTTATCGTGTTTATATGATGATATCCTTATTTATTACAACAAATGATCTCGTGTTTATATGATGATATCGTTATTCATTACAATATATGATGATATTGTTATTTATTACAATAATATGACATTTTTTTATTAATTATTTTAATTAAAAGAGCTTGAGATAAATCTCAATCTTTATTTTGTGACTATTTTAAAATATTGTGGAAGTTAAAACCGTATCATTCACTTAATAATTATTGACAGTTAAATTAAAATCTTCAAGTGTTATTCTGGATGATATCACCATAATTACATAAAAAAAAGTAACCAAATACCAATAATAAATTTGAAATTGCAAAAAATATTTAAAGCAATGACATTATCCATAACTCAAGCATGAGATTGTAAACGATGTGTCATGGTAGTGTGGTCAATTTTTTCGACCTAAGGAGTGCTTGAATCTTGTTTTTGATGGTGGAAATGGATTCAACATCACCAAAAATCGTTGGGCACCCAAAATCTTGAAACTTGACCACTATAACCTAAATTTCCAAAACTTTGAATCAAATTTATAATCAAAATCATATTGAAATGTCTATTATTTTTCTGACAGAAATAACACCTCATTAAACTATACTATTATAAACTAAATACACAGCCTAAACCTAAGTTCTGAAATATATAACATTAAACAACTTCATTTAAAGATCCAAGCTTACCTCTTTCAACCAATATTATTGTCTCAAGCTATCTAAAGTAACTTAATTAACACATTAACATTTATTTAAAAGTTCAAATAGAACAAGTTATTATAAAAGTAAAATAAAATAAAAGTTGAAAGCATTTTGTTTTGAACCGAACAAATAAAGGCACATCACCACTTATTCTTATAACTGTTTTTGGGAAGGCGAGGAGATATATATACATGCTCATCCATCGATTTATCATATTAAACAAATGGTTTTATTGTAAAAAGATTGTTATTATAAACGAAACATTACGTCTACCCAAGCAATCGGCCAGTCGGGGTAAACATACGATGAGAGGCCACTATGATATGACTCGACCTCCTAAGTCACGTTAAGGAAGTGCAACCAATGGAAACACACCATACAAACATTTAACAACAACTGCAGGACTCTCGGGAACCAGTCCAATACTCTAGATAGCTTGCCCTTGGGTCCCACTGAACGTTTGGACAACTTAAGCCTTGGTCACTCTCATGTTGTAGGCATGACAACATCAAGAAACCCAAAGCCGATCTCACAGGCTTACCTGCTAGCGACCAGAGACTAAATTTGTCAGTGATATGCCAACGAATTTGGGATTTGAGCCACTTTTTCAGGCCCATAGCCTAGGTCACTGCGAACAATTAAACCATCTCTTCATATCAGTAAAATAACATGGAAGTGGCAATACTAAAGCAAATACTTGTTCAAGAACTTCACTGGACCCCTACTAGCCATGATATGCATTTCGTCAAACATATTGCGAATATGTAATCTATAGGTGTAAATAATAGTTCTGAGCATAGGGGTCTAATAGTTAGCTGAGAAGCGCTAAGAACCATTGATGCCTCAACACATCGACTTCCATTCCATCCATTAGGTCATAGATACATTGATCATTCAAGTACAAGTAAAAACTTGATGAGATCCAGACATGGCTTCTGTCATAAAACACATACATAACCAACATAATAGGTACATAAATATCAATGAAATCATAGTCATATATACCACATATAATCCATCATAATATTCATAGAAATAAAAGGAGAAATAATCTTTGATTAATGATACAAAATCCAAACTCGGGATGGGACTTCCACGTTCCACCCAATCCTAGAATGGCTAAGCAAAATCTCTCTTTAGCCATTCACCCTTGTGCCATATTCCAAGCATGAATGTGGGATCTCATAGAACACATCAATCAAAACCATCCAGTGCTTCTAGAGGCCATCCACCTCAACCCATCAAATAGTGATTCAACCTCACTACCAGACATCACAAAACCATCATCAGATTGGTCTCCATCCAAGCCTTCCAGGGCTTCTAGATTGTTTGTCCAACCAAGGCTTCCGAGGCTAGTAACTCAACCCACATATTGTGCAAGGCTTCTAGAGAATTTCTCCAACCAGGGCTTCTAGGACTAGTAACTCAACCCACCTAGGGATTCCAAAGTGTTTGTCCAACCAAGGCTTCCAGGACTAGTAACTCAGCGCAAGCTATTACAGGGCTTCCAGAGCATTTGTCCAACCAAGGCTTCTAGGACTAGTCACTCAGCCTAAGCTAAGGAAACATGAGAACGAACCGAAAGAAAACAATGAAAGTAAACCCACAATCAACATGGCTATCCACGAAATGGAAATGCTAGGGAGTCCATTATCAATCCCGACCATCCTCCATGCCAATGACAGATCACAACCAAAAATCCACATTTATATGCGATGCATGCCAAAACTAGTGAAGGAAACATAGATTCTTGCGCTTTCCTTCTCTTCCTTTACCTTCTTAATCCAAGAATTCAGGTATACCACACCCACCAAGAGTGCTCTAAGAAAAATCTAAGTCTCTAAGAGTATGAGAGAGAGAGAGAGAGAGAATAATGAGAGAGTTCCAAAACGGAACTGACAAAAGGTTACCAACTGATCATTAGAAGCCTTTTTATGAATGAGGCCTCTATTTTCTTCATTTTCCATTATTTTCCTTCAATTTTCTCCTCACATGCAACCCATGACCTTTTGCCTCCGTTTTTTCCCAATTTTTATTATTTTCATAATTAAATGTGCCAAAAATTCCATTTTTCCTTTCCAAAGCCTTAGCCATTTCCTTTGCCAATTTCCTTAGCCATAAATAATCACAAGTGATCCCCATCACTAGGATTTTTCCCAACATTCAACTTGGAATAAGCATCCCATCATCCATGGTTATTATTTTTCCTTTATTTACTTTTACTAAACTGAATTTTCACCAGAGCTGTTACAAGATATATGAATAACGAGGAGTACACTAGCAGGTTCTTGGAGTTATTGAGGTATATCCCTTGTCTTAAGAAGGAGAAACCTAAGAGTCAGAGATTCATCATTGGGTTTTTGGTAACATTCAAGGACAAGATTGATATTAATGAGCCTAGATTATTGGAGGAAGCCATAAAACATTTAAAGTGCGGTTAAGAGCAATCGAAATATATGTATGAATCCAAAAAGGAGTGGAATTGTAATGACAATAAAAAGGGAAAGTGGGATAAGAAGCGAGGAAGATGACTGGATACAAGCAACAAATAGAACGTAGTGTCACACAAGAGGTTCAATACAACTAACAAAGGACAAGGATTTTAGTTTGAGGAGTAGAATAAGGGTGATGGCAAGAAGACTTTACAGTATTGGACTGGTGGCCAAGATCATCACAGAAGAGGTTGTGTAAAACATTAGGGTAGAATACTGCAGATTTATAGTGCTCAAGAAGCACAGATGGTTGGGGATGTTGGATAGAGTATTCCTCAAATTTATGCATCTTTGGATAATAAGGAGGTTGATAAAAATGAATATATTATTGATATGGAAGGTAAGCTTTGTAATCAAGTTGTTTCTATCTTGATTGACCCTAGATATAACTATAGTTATATCAGTCCTAACCTGGTGGATAAGAGTGGTTTGAATAAAGAAGTACATGCATAGTCTTGGTTAGTGAAGTTGGCTACAAGTACTAAGAAATGATTTCATCATTGGGTAAGAGTTTGTGCATTTGAGTTGAATGGTATGTCTACATCAATGCATATGAATGTACTTCCATTGGGTTCATAGAGTATGCTTCTAGGTATGGATTAGTTTTATCTTCACAATACTAAGGTGGAACGCTATGATAAGGCTACTAAATGCTTTGATGTGAATGGAGAGCAGATATTCTTGCACGATAAGAATAAGGTGACATGAGTTAGAATGGTTACAACTATGTAGGAAAAGCACAATTGTAAGACTGTGTCTTATTTGCCGTGCATATTTCCAATGACAAAGGTAAGGATGTTGAGGATGCTGAGGTCTTGAATAGGTACCCAATTTTACAACAGTTTTAGGATGTATTCCCAACAAATATCTCAGATTTATTGCCTCACAAGGAAGTGGAATTTTCTATTGAGTTGGTACCAAGAGTAGCACCAACATCAATGGAACCATACAAGATGAGCACTCTAGAGTTAGTGGAATTGAAGTATCAGTTGAAGGAAATTCTTGATAAGGAATACATTATGCCAAGTGTGTTGCCTTGGGGTGCACCAATGTTGTTTGTGAAGAATAAATATGGTGCCCTCAAGTTATTCATTGATTATGGGCAATTGAGCAAGGTGATGATTAAGAATAGGTATTCTTTGTCGAGGATTGATGACTTTTTGATCAACTGAAGGGAGAGGTTTTGTTCTCGAAGATTAGGGGTTAGTTTTTAACCCTCGATCGAGCAATCTTTTTTAGCGCCTGGATCTCAATCGAGCGTTTGAATGGATTGATTGAGCCATTGTTTTTTCCACCAAAACATAACCTATTTCACCAAAAAATTAACCCAGCTCCATGGTCCCATAATTGATATTAATACATCACTTTATATAATTGACATGAATATATTAAGAGAATTGTCGAGGCCACCTCAATATAATGATCTTCATCTATCTGCTTGCTAAGAAAATCCTTAGATAGCATGTAGAATCCCAATGAGGCATCAATTAATGGCTCCTAATTGAATGTGGATGGATTGATAGGATTGCGGTGAGCAAGTTGATGCATTGGTGCAGTATTATGACAGATTGCATACCTTGGTGTATCTCTTAAAGTGTTTGTTTGCATGGGTTTCCTTGTAACAATGGTTGTCATGCTATTCATTACATGAATGTTCTCTAGGGTGGGGGGAGGGGTGTTGCCATGTCACATCAAGTCATCGATTGGTGGGGCAATAAAAACACAACCGCCCCCATCCCTCCAACCCCCCCTTTTTCCACCTTAGTCACCCCATATGCAAATAGTAAATGTCTTATTTATTATTATTGAATAGTTTATTAATGTCAGTAAATTACATAGATAATAAATCTTAGGTTTCTATGTAATCATGTGATTCATGATGACTATATAGATGGGATGGTCCATTGTGATACATTGATATTGTAGGGGGGTGATAACTCTTATATAAAACGATATCAAAGCCTATGAAATGGGAAGAATAAAATAAAAATGAGGAAGCAAATGTTATGTTAATAGAGGATAAGATGATGTTGCATAAGGAAGATTTGTTGCTAGACTTGTTGGAAATGTAACTAGTTTTGGTCTTCATAATTATTGTTGTACTCATTTCAATATGTATTTTATGTAACGAATAAGAGAATAAGATAAAATTTTATTATTTTAAAGCATAGGTTTCATGCTCATTATTGATGGTATTCTACGTAAAAGCATGTTCTTCATGCTTCTAGGATTTGTTAGGTCATAGGAGTCACTGTCATGAGTCAAGAAAGTGAACATCATGTTTATAAGACCCTTCTAGGAAAAATGTAACTAAATAAGGAATTATTTTTTAGTCTATAAATTCCTGGAAACTCCAAAAGTACAATTCGTCCCTGGCAGCTTCAAGTCCGACTAAGGAAGGCAATTCAACCCCTTGGAAAGGCTATAAATACAAGCACTTCGACCCCATTTGTGACTCACTCACTCACAAGTTCAATTTCAAGAAGGAAGTTGGATATGTAGGTGGGAAGCAAGAGAAAAAGGTAGTGTAGGCCTAAAAGAATAAAGGAAGGACAAAAATCTTGTGTTTGGGCTCTATCTCTCACATACATGCAAAGGATTAGGGTTTCTGCAGCTTCCAAGAAGGCCAAAATTGTAGGTTCGAGTTGTAGTATCAATTAGCTGGGAGAAAAAGATATTTTTGTTTGACTTCGTTGATCTTGGAAGGAGATGCCTTGATCAAGGAAGAGTTCTTGAAGCATTGACTTAAATTTTCTACAACAGCTACAGGGCTAAAGTTCTAGGTCAAAGCAATAGTACTAAAGATGGAAAGTCGAAGTTGCAGTTTCAAGTTGGTTGGTGCTAGATTATGGAAAGACATGACTAGAAGGGCTAACTTGGTACTTGGAGGAGGACTTGGTCTAGGGATTGGGTCTTTGTTGTCTCATTTGAAGTAGATCCCATAAAAAGAGAATATTTTATTGGGTTTTCCCATTGGAGGGGTTTTTTCCCTGACTGAGAGAGTAATTTCAGTGTCCTCTATTCTACTATTTTTTTTCTTGATATTTGTTTGATAATAATATCTAAATAAATAACACAAGAAGACTAACTAAGTTCACAATCAAATATTAAGGTTAAGGAAAGTTGGAATTAATAGCTGCCACTTTGCATTTTTCCAACAAAATTAAGAGAAGGGGAGGAAAGTACCATTCATGAGGTGTTGGACATGGAAGTTGTAAGATGTAGGAACAAGAGGAACCCATGACGAAAGAAATGGTTGAAGAATGAATAGATTAAAGAATGGTTGAGGCTACAATGCTCTTTAGCTTGACAACCCAATGATCTTTGAAATTAAGAAGAAGAAGGAATTAAGGCCCATTTTTTAATATCTATGTAGAAAATGATTAATAAATAAAGAAATTAGGCTAAGGACATTGTTAGTGTTCTTTTCCTTTGAGTCTCCACATTTAATGTCTCATGTTTATATGATGATATCATTATTTATTACAACAAATGATCTATTAATTATAGCTGTCCAAACTTAATTAACATGATTAAATGATATAGGTCATAAATGTTGTTGAGGTTTTGTATAACCATGGGATTCATAAAGACAATGTAGAAGTAATTTATTATAAAAAAATTGACATGGTAGGAAACGGTTTCTCTTACATCACTTTCTCATACCTACACACAATTAGCACTACCATTTCCTTAAAAGTTTAATATTAAATTACATTTGAAATTTTCGAAGTCACTTCATTAATTTTATTGAAGTAGTGGTTGAATTTCCTTGAATTTATGACATTTGTACTTAATTTAAAGAGATCATTTTCGTTTCTCTATTATTGCTTTTGAATTTTTCAACTCATCTTTTTATAATTTTCTCACATTTATACCTAAATTTTTTATGATATAAAAAGTATATACTACTAAAGTGGTTATATATATAAAATGGTAGGTACATATTGATAGCTTTAAAAACACTTACATTATGATACATCTCAAATTGCCAAATTTAAAAAATTCATAAAAGATAAGTAAATTACAATTTTATTAAAAAAAAAATCATTATAAAAAGATGTGGTATATGAGTTAAGCATATATACATTTTAAAAAATAGGTAACAAAATTCTTAATCTTGGATATTGTTCCCACTTTATCATGGAGATTCTTAACTTGTAAATTAATTTTGTTACAATACTATGGGCCAATACCATGACTCACTAATACCACATTGCCTAAAAAATCATAACTTATGTTGATATGACACATGTTAATATGACATTTTTTTATTAATCATTTTAATTAAAAAAGTTTGAGATAAATCTCAATCTTTATTTTGTGACTATTTTAAAATATTGTGGAAGTTAAAACCATATCATTCACTTAATAATTAAACTATGCTATTATAAACTAAATAAACACCCTAAACCTAAGTTGTGAAATATATAACATAAAACAACTTCATTCACTTAAAGATCCAAGCTTACCTCTTTCAACCAATATTATTGTCTCAAGCTATCTAAAGTAAATTAATTAACACATTAACATTTATTTAAAAATTCAAATAGAACAAGTTATTATAAAAGTAAAATAAAATAAAAGTTGAAAGCATTTTGTTTTGAAAGGAACAAATAAAGACACATCACCACTTATTCTTATGTTTTTTTTGAACTGAACTGAATATAAATACATGCTCATCCATCCATTTATCATATTAAACGGATGGTTTTATTGTAAAAATATTGTTATTATAGAATGTTTTAGTGTCCCACACCCATTCATCTTTCCACTTTCTACTTTCTCGAATGACATCTCTCATCATTTCAGTCAAATTTTTAGCCATGCACCATTGTCTTTTCCCACTCTCACCATGGAGCCACTCTCACCACGAAGTCAATATGTCGAGTCAATACGACAGTTTCCACGTTTTTACGGCTCGACCCAAGATGCCTAGGAGTCAATAGGTCTTTCTATCTCCCACTCTATACGCCAATTTCCACGTTGACCAGCAGTCAATACCGCAACTTCCTTCACCCCTCTCCTCTCCCGCTCAATACAACGATTTCCCTATCCCTTCCTTCTGTGTTATTGATGTGAGAAATCAGGTTGCTTACTAGGTGTTTCTATTTTCTTTCTTCAGGGCATCAATTACTGATAATAATGTTTCACTATGCCCTTTGAATTCCTTCAAACTAATTTTTCAAACTAAGCTTATGCAAAAATTTAAAAAAAACTACACAACGTTTTTCACTTTGTAGGAGCTTGATATTGAATCTGATGTATCTCTGTAATTTTGGATCTCCCAGGTTTGAAATTTCTTCTTGCGGTTACCCTCTGGGTAACCTTTCTAATCCCACAAGTCTAATCAAGATTGGATTCTCCAATGAAGAGTTATGCCAAATTTCCCATGATGACCTGAGTATAGACTAGTCCAAAAGAGCGAACTTGTACGACGTGCCGCGGGTCACTATTTCAACCTTAGGTTCTAAAATTATACCCCAACAAACTATAGTCCGTCCTCTTTTTGCAACTTCTTACGAAAATTCAATTTGATGCTCAAAGCGAAAGTTATGACGATGTTTCCAAGGTGACCTGTTTCGAATGTAATTCAGGAGTCTGCAAAAACCCTAATTTCCTCAGATTATATCTCCACAAATATAGCGAGATAGGATTTGAAATTAGGAGCCGAGGTTTAGACCAATTTCTTCTCAAATGGGCTTTTTTTTTAGCTTCTAAAACTTTGTAGCAAAATAGTTATAATGAACATTCAATGATAACCTGTTTTAGATGAGATGCTGGAGCTTGCAAAAAACCGTAACCTCAGATTGTATCTCCGAAAATATAGCGAAACAAAATCTGAAATTCGGACCGAAGGTTCAGTGATATTTGGTCTCAAATGGGTTTTTTTCTAAAACATCGCAGAAAAAAGTTATAGCGAAAATTCCACGATGACCTGTTTGGAGCAGCAAAACCCTAGAATCCAAAGCTCTAATACCAAATGTTATGGAACCAGCCCACAAAAAGATAGAAAATATAGATCAAGGTCTTAGAATTTAGCCTCTTCGAGGGGGAAACCCCCTTTATATTACACAAATGAACAATTCTTGGATGATTCAAATGACAAAACCTCCTTTCTATATATAGGAGTCTAAGGGGTCCCAATATAACCAAGCCGACCTAACAATAATAATATAAAGGCACAAAAATGAAAATAGAGGGATTCTATGGGGCACAATAATAACAATATGGGGACAATAGGGACACAACAATAACAATAAGGGATACGACGACAATAGTAATGGGGGAATCAATAGTATTATAGGGAGCTAACACATAAGCACATGACCATGCAACCATCATTCTAGCTAGGTTTTAGTCATCAATGCATGATCTCAATAACAACACCCACCACAACCTCATGCATGAAAACCACCATCATTGAGTCACTATACACTTGACCATAGGCAAACATGAACATGAATAAGTGACACATAACCATCCACACATATGCCTAAACATGTTTGATCAAGCATGGGTGCACGATACTTGAAATCAAACCTACAAGAATGATACAAGCAATTGAGCATATAAATGTAACCAAACATAAAATAATGTAACCAATCATACTACAACGATACATGTAAGTGACATAAATCGACATGTAACCAGTCATATACTCACGATGATGCATTCCACAACAAAGCATCAAGTTTCAAATGACAAGATCACTTCAACCATGAACAACATCATGCAAATGCAACAAGCACATCGAATGCAAGTGTGAGAGAAACACATGAAATTAACATGCATGCATGACCAAAACATAGACCATCGAGTTCGAGGGGTGAACCATGCTCTGATACCACTTTGTAACACCCTCTTACCACATCTACCCAAGCAACCGACCAACCGGGGTAAACATGCGATGAGAGGCCACTATGATATGACTCAACCTCCTAAGTCATGTTAAGGAAGTGCAACTGATGGAAACACACCATACAAACATTCAATATCAACTACAGGACTCTTAGGAACTAATCCAATAGTCTAGACAGCTTGCCCTTGGGTCCCACTGAATGTTTGGACGACTTAAGCCTCGGTCGCTCTCATGTTGTAGGCATGACAGCATCAAGAAATTGAAAGTCACTCTCACAGGCTTACCTGCTAGTGACCAGAGACTAAATTTGCTAGTGATATGCCCACGGCTCTAGGATTTGAGCCACTTTTTCAGGCCCAGATCCCAAGTCACTGCCAAGAATTGAACCATCTCTTCATATCAGTAAAATAACATGGAAATGTTAGTAGTAAAGCAAATACTTGTTCAAGACCTTCACTCAACCCCTACTAGCCATGACATGCATTTCGTCAAACATATCACGAATATGTAATCTACAGGTGTAAATAAGAGTTCTGAGCATAAGGGTCTCATACCTAGCTGAGAATCGCTAAGAATCATTGATGCCTCAACACATCAACTGCCATTCCATCCATTAGGTCATAGATACATTGATCATTCAATTGCAAGTAAAAACATGATGAGAGCCACACATGGTTGCTGTTATAAAACACATACATAACCAACATAATAGGGACATAAATATCAATGAAATCATAGTCATATATACCACATATAATCCAATATAATACTCATATAGATAAAAGGAGAAATAACCTTTCATTAACGATACAAAATCCAAACTCAGGATGGGACTTCCATGTTCCACCCAATCCTAGGATGGTGAAGAAAAACCTCTCTTCATTCATTCACCCTTGTGCCATATTCTGAGCATGAATGTGGGATCTCATAGAACACATCAATCAAAACCATCCAGGGCTTCCACAAGCCATCCACCTCAACCCATCAAATAGTGATTCCACCTCACTATCAGACATCACAAAACCATCATCAGATTGGTCTCCATCCAAGCCTTCCAGGGCTTCCAGAGCATTTGTCCAACCACAACTTCTGATACTAATAACTCAACCCACATATTATGTAGGGCTTCTAGAGTATTTGTCCAACCAGTGCTTCTAGGACTAGTAACTCAACCCACCTAGGGATTCTAGAGAATTTTTCCAACCAAGGCTTCTAGGACTACTAACTCTGCCCAAGCTAAGGAAACATGAGAACCAACCGAAAACAAACAATGAAATTAAACCCACAGTCACCATGGCTATCCAGGAAATCAAAATTCTAGGGAGTCCACTGTCAATCCCAACCATCCTCCATGCTAATGACAAATCACAACCAAAAATCCATGTTTATATGTGATGCATGCCAAAACTAGTGAAGGAAATATAGCAACTCAGTACCTGCAAGAAAATATGATGTAACTATTGATCCCGATGCCCTCTTGTTCCTTCCTACTCTTCCTTTACCTTCTTGATCTAAGAATCTAAGTATACCACACCCACCAAGAGTGCTCGAAGAAAGAACTAAGTCTCCAAGAGTATGAGAGAGAGAGAGAATAATGAGAGAGTTCCAAAACTAAACTAACAAAAGGTTACCAACTGATCCTTAGAAGCCTTTTTATGAATGAGGCCTCTATTTTATTCATTTTCCATTATTTCCCTTCAATTTTCTCCTCACATGCAACTTGTGACCTTTCATCTCCCTTTTCTACCAATTTCCATTATTTTCATAATTAGATGTGCAAAAAATTCCATTTTGCCTTTCCA
This sequence comes from Pinus taeda, assembly GCA_000404065.3. Classification (NCBI taxonomy): domain Eukaryota; kingdom Viridiplantae; phylum Streptophyta; class Pinopsida; order Pinales; family Pinaceae; genus Pinus; species Pinus taeda. The sequence continues at coordinate 10,769 of APFE031276795.1, read as the reverse complement.
AAGCCTTAGCCATTACCTTTTCCAATTTCCTTAGCCATAAATAATCACAAGTGATCCCCATCACTAGGATTTTGCCCAACATTCAACTTGGAATAAGTGTCCCATCATCTGTTGTTATTATTTTTCCTTTATTTACTTTTATTACATTGATTTTTCACCAGAGCTGCTACAAGATCTATGAATAACGAGGAGTATACTAGCAGGATCTTGGAATTATTGAGATATATACCTTGTCTTAAGGAGGAGAAACCTAAGATTCAGAGATTCATCATTGGGTTGTCGGTAACATTCAAGGACAAGATTGCTATTGATGAGCCTAGATCATTGGAGGAAGCCATAAAAAATTGAAAGTGTGGTTATGAGCAATCGAAATATATGTATGAATCCAAATAGGAGTGGAATGGTAATGACAATAAAAAGGGAAAGTGGAAAAAGAAGCGAGGAAGATTACTGGATACAAGCAGCAAGGAGAACGTAGTGTCACATAAGAGGTTCAATACAACTGACAAAGGACAAGGATTTTAGTATGAGGAGTAGAACAAGGGCGATGACAGGAAGCCTTTACAATATTGAACTTGTGGCTAGGCTCATCGCAGGAGAGATTGTGTGCAACATTAGGGTGGCATACTACAAATTTACAGTGCTCAAGAAGCACAGACAGTTGGGGATGTTGGACAGAGTATTCCTCGAATTTATGCATCTTTGGATAGTAAGCAGGTTGATCAACATGCATATATTATTGAGATGGAAGGTAAGATTTGTGATCAAGTTGTTTCTATTTTGATTGACCCTGGATCTAACTATAGTTATATCAGTCATGACCTGGTGGATAAGCGTGGTTTGAATAGAGAAGTACATGCATATTGTTGGTTAGTGCAGTTGGCTACAGCGACTAAGAAATGATTTCATCATTGGGTAAGAGTTTGTGCATTTGAGTTGAATGGTATGTCTACATCAATGCATATGAATGTCCTTCCATTGGGTTCGTATAGTATGCTTCTAGGTATGGATTGGTTGTATCTTCATAGTACAATGGACAGTAGAGATTCTTGCATGATAAGAAGAAGGCAACACGGGTTAGAATGGTTACAGGTATGTAGGCAAAGCACAATTGTAGGAAAGGTGTGTCTTATTTGTAGTGCATATTTCCAATGACAAAGGTAAGGATGTTGAGGATGGTGAGGTCTTGAACAGGTACCCAGTTTTACAACAGTTTCAGGAAGTATTCCCAACAAATATCTCTGAGTTATCACCTCACAGGGAAGTGGAATTTTCTATTGAGTTGGTACCATGAGTAGCACTAGCATCAAAGGCACCGTACAGGATGAGCACTCTAGAGTTAGTGGAATTGAAGTTGCAGTTGAAGGAAATGCTTGACAAGGGTTACATTAGGCCAAGTGTGTTGCCTTGGGATGCACCAATGTTGTTTGTGAAGAAGAAAGAGGGTACCCTCAAGTTATTCATCGATTATGGGCAGTTAAACAAGGTGACAATTAAGAATAGGTACCCTTTGTTGAGGATTGATGACTTATTTGATTAGCTGAAGGGAGCAACACCGTTCTAAAAGATTAAGGGTTAGTTTTTAACCCTCAATCGAGCTATTTTTTTAGCGCCCAAGGAGCTCGATCTAGCGCTTGAATGGATCACTTGAGCCATTGTTTTTCCCTCCAAAACATAACCTATTTCACCAAAAAAATTGACCCATCTCCTTGCTTTTGACCATAATTGATATTAATACATCGCTTTATATAATTTACATGAATACATTAAAATAATTGTCGAAGCCACCTCAATATAACGATCTTCATCTATGTGTTTGCTGAGAAAAGTTGTAGGTAGCATGTAGAATCCCAATGAGGCATCAATTAATGGATCCTGATTAAATGTCGATGGATTGATAGGATTGCAATGAGCAAGTCGATGCATGGGTGCAATACTGTGACCAATTACATACCTCCGTATATCTCTTGAAGTGTTTGATTCCATGGGTTTCCTTGTAACAATGGTTGCCATGCTATTCATTACATGAATGTTCTGTAGGGGTGGGGGGGAGGAGGGGGTGTTGCCATGTCCCATCGAGTCATCAGTTGGTGGGGAAATAAAAACACAACATTGCCCCCCCTCCCCCCCATTTTTCCACCTTATTTACCCCATATGCAGATAGTAAATGTCCTATTTATTATTATTGAATAGTTGATTAATGTTAGTAACTTACATAGATCATAAATCTTAGGTTTCTATGTAATCATGTGATTCATGATGACTATATAGATGGGTGGTCCATTGTGATACATTGATATTGTAGGGGGTGATAACTTTGATATAAAATGGTATCAAAGTAAGAAGAGCCTATGAAATGGGAAGAATAAAATAAAAATGAGGAAGCAAATGTTATGTTCATAGAGGATAATATGATGTTGCGTAAGGAATATTTGTTGCTAGACTTGTTGGAAGTGTAACTAGTTTCAGTCTTCATAATTGTTGTTGTACTCATTTCAATATGTATTCTATGTAACGAATAAGAGAATAAAATAAAAAGTTATTATTTTAAAGCATAGGTTTCATGCTGATTATTGATGGTATTCTAGGTAAAAGCATGTTCGTCATGTTTCTAGGGTTTTTTAGGTCATAGGAGTTACTGTCACGAGTCAAGAAAGTCAACATCATGTTTATAAGACCCTTCTAGGAAAAATGTAATTAAATAAGGAATTAATTTTTAGTCTAGAAAGTCCTGGAAACTCCAAAAGTACAAGTCGGTTGTGGCAGCTTCAACTCAACCTAAAGAAGGCAATTCAACCCCTTGTAAGGCTATAAATAGAAGTACTCCAAAGTGGCTCCTAGGATTCCACGTTTTTGTATTTACTTACAAAATGTTTTTCACTTTCAAAAAAATTAATAATTCAATCCCATTCACATATCGATTCCATAAACAAATGTCTGATTAACTGCCATCAAAATTAAATTATTGATAACAAACCACACAAAAAAAATTAACATATTGTCTTTATTTATAAAGAAGCTCACAAATAATAACAAAATCTTAATTAAAATCTTGCACAGTAATTTTTTTTTACAAAAAGATAAAAAATACAACACGGAAGGAAGAAGAAAATGTAAGTAGAAATAAAAAAGTAGGTTTTAGGTAAATGTGTATTCATTACTCTGTAACCCAGCCTTTACCCTTGCGCAGGGATTAACAATGCAATGGAATAATTTTAAAAATATTGGTATGATGAAAAACAAGATGGAAAGGAATATCCTAATTATAGTGATTTGTTTTGATTTTTAGATAGACATGATCTCTGCATAGAGACAGATCAATAGTGCAATATGAGAAGGATTTGCTTGATATCTTCCTAATTGAGTTCGATGTAATGACCTTCGGTAAAAGATGTTAATCACAATGTTGAGAATATATGACTCATTTTTAACATATTTAATAATATTTTAGAGTCGTTGAAGAGAAATATTATTAAAAATAACTTGAGTTTAATACCCTCTCATGAATATAACTTGGGATTTTCATGTTCATCACAACTCTTTATATATATAACAAATAAGAAATTTTTTTTTTTTCTTTTTGGAACAACTCTCTTTCTATATATATATCAAATAAGAAAAATGTTAACAATTTTTTTTTTCTTTTTGGAAAAACCGCATTTGAACAAATTATGTATAGAGACAAACACGTGCATAACAATGATATCTTGCAATACATATTCTTAGGGCGGTCAATGATGTTGATTTCTCTTATGTTGATATATGCTTGCGTCATTATTTTACTTAATTGATTAAATTCTTCTTTTGCTTATTATTATTATGTTCTTCATCATCAAACAAATACCAAAACATGAAGATCATCAAAGGAAAATACACACCAAATGTAGGCTATAAGTCAAGGCTAAAACCTCTCTAGAGAGGAAAACGCAAACAAATCTCTTATTTTCTTCAGGAACCAAAAGGAATGAGACAACCAAGACCTTTTGACTAATAGTATGATCTCCTCCAATCCACCAACTCAACTTCCAAAGGATACTAGTCAATATCTCAAAAGTCAACACGAATGCATCTCCAATATCTAAGTCAAATGGAGTTTTGGCCTCTTCTGCAACTTCTGAAGTTCTCGGCCTATATCTTTAGTCCTATAACTTCACACATTTTCTTTAGTCATTCCACACGTGTGGATAGACCAAGAATAAATTTTAATCCTCTTCCACTTCGCTAGCCTTGTTTATTCTTGTAATGGAGTAGACCTTCCTTTCTAAGCATTTCACACTTCTTTCTTCCTTAAATTGCAAATTGAATTACTTCACAAGATTGATGTCATACTAGGTCGAAATATCTGCTTATATATAACCTTTTGTGGGGTTAAATCATCTTTAATGGATCCAAATTGCTTGATGAGGAAGCTGAGTTGCTTGATGAGGAAGATGACTTGGTGGAGGAGGAAATAGATACATTTTGATACACATATATTTTTCTTTCTTTAACATAGAGAGCCCAAGAATGGTCTAGACATCGACAATAACTTATGAATCAACCCTATAAGCCTTCATTGGAGGCTTTAACTAGAAACAAAAATACATAAAGCATGAAACCCATGCTTATAAATAATTTTTTTCTACAATAAATTTTAATTTTTCTTTCTTTTGACAAATATATTACATCATGACCGAATACAATTATGAAGACCGATACTAGTTACATTTCTCAAAATTACCTCTTAACTAGGGAGGTATTCATAATTGTCCAACTGGTACTAGGTTGATCTCAATTTCAAATGTTCTTAGAAAGAGTACAACAACATACGTAATGCTTGGGATACCAACACTACCAAGGTATCCTCTCAACATAGACTAAGGTGTCATCTAGGAAATTGCCACTATAGGTACCATCAGGGTACAACAATGGTATCCATCCAACAAGATATAGATACCATCTAGTCCTCCATGCTTTGACACCAACCCTTACAGGGATCCAGGTATCAATACTAAACCTGAGCTCCACACATTACCCTCCCTCTAGGATCTAGACGTCAACTAAGATCTCAATATTAACCAGGCCATGCTATCCTCACAAGTACCATCATATAGGCAGTTTTATGTTACTTCATCTCTCCTCTCAACCAAATTACTGATATCCATCATTCTGAGCATGCTCCCAAAATAAACTAACTTCTTGTTCGGAAGAGATTTCATCAACACATCAACTAGTTCATTTTTTGGCACGTACAATGGCTTCACGACCCCAACCAATATCAAAATTATATTGTATATGTTCTTGTATGCTAGCACAAAACTTTGGGGTCTTCCACTATTCTGATGTTACTTAGGTCATCGTATTTTCATGAAATATTTCTTCTTCAACTTATTCAACAACACCAAACTCAGTCTCAACACTTTTCCAAAAAATCCAATTCTTGTTCACAACTTCATAAATCAAAATTTTATTAATGATGAATACAACTCATGAATTACCATCTGTAGTGCTTTAACCTTTCTTTGATCTCACTCTTTCTCCAAGGTATTTATTATAGTTGTTACAATATTCCCTCCCTCTTAACTGAGGAGTTATACGCTTTCTTTATCTGATTTTCTTCTCTACTAGAAGATAAATCCATCAACAACTCAGCCACACATGGTTTATCATCATATCATTAGATAACTTCCAACCTTTCGAAAGATCATTCCTTCTCACATGGAAACAAGGTCATCTATTAATCATCAATGTACACTTTAATGCTATCAATATTCTTACAAATCCCTATTTTAATCATGCTCAACATCATCATCAACTCATCAAGTATGTGGTAAGCATCTTCCATATCTTGAAGACTATGTACCTGCAAATCGTCATCAATAAGTACAACCAAGAATAAATATATAGGAGCATGAAAAGTCAAATTAATATTATCAAATTATAATAGAGAGAGCACCTAGGGTTGCCAAAAAAACCTTGAATTATAAATATCAAATTCTAAACTTAGATAGAAAAAATAGAAGCAATCGACTAGGGTTACATTTTCATATCCTAGACTTCTCACAACAACCTTTGCTAGGGTTTTTGTCACAAACCCTAGATTTCATCATAAAAAATAAACTTTAGATATCAATAATTTATTTCAATCATAGTGAAAGCATTATTACATCTAGGGTTTTACTATCTTTCCCGAGATACTTATATCAATTTCTATTAGGGTTTTGACATAAACCTTATATATAATTATAAAAGATATGCCACAACTCAACCAAGTTAGGGTTTCAATCATATGGAATCATATACACCTAGTGTTTGATTCTTAGGTTTAACAATTACAAGGGTTTTTTCATAAACCCTAATTCATCAAACCCTAAAAATATAGGGTTTCATCATAAAACCTAGACAACAACAACGAACCCCAAAAAAATATGGTTTTATATTAAGAAATCTTAAACATCAAGAGATTAGGATTTCATTATATGTTCTAGATTTTATCAACAAACCCTAAGTAGGAGAGAGTTTTATATTGAACCCTAAATATTATGGTTTTACCAAAGTTAACAAAGGATAGATAGTAGGACAAGGATTGATTTGATCTAAAGGTCAATTATCTTCAACAACATAAGAATATTTATAGTGAAACCTTAGACATGAAAGTTAGTAATAAGTAAAACGATTGTGTGTTCTTATATGAACAATATCTACCACAAGTCTTTAATCATTCCTTGAGTTGTTCCTTTCACAAACCTTCTAGGGTTTCTTCTGCAACAAGGCTTCTTTCATGATACAAGACTTTCCCCTGAAATCTCCCTCTGAATCAAGCCATAATCTTTATACCTGCAAATTTAGTCCTTCCAAAGAAAGGATAATGCTCAAGTAACAAAGATAAAGCTAAAAATATGTGAAATAAAAAATAATACTTATATTTTATGACAATGTGTAAGATTCTACTTGAAGGACTCCTTTCTTACTATTTATATATCAACATTTCTATTTGTATTTGCAATATTTAATTGACAAGTACCAAAAGTATACAAGTACAAGAGTATGATCTAACAAACTCCAAACCCTAAGATATCAATTCTAAGGTTTCAAATTCAATTCTATACTTACTAGGGATTTTAATTTCTCCTTAGACTACCTACAAACCTTAGAAACCAAAACTAGGGCTTCTATGAGGGAACAAAAGAAAATAGGGTTAGGGTTTCTCAATCAACTAGGTTTTACAATAACTTGGATGCCAACAAATTTTCAATATTACAAACCCTAGAACCAAAAAAATATATTTCAAAACCCTAATATAATAAGGATTAGATAATTATATAATAAAAGCAATTACGCATACCTCAAGGATTGCTTACCTTAGTCCTCCATGTCTCTTGCAAAGAATTCTTTAAGATGCCTCTTACTAGTCTAATTTCATCCTTGAGGTATTTGTTCCAATCTTAAAGTTGATTTTATCCTTGATTTATGGTTAGGGCAATTCTGTAGGTGCCACTACATGTCTTCAAATAGACATCTTCTTTCATTGTTATAGATAAAGATTTAATGATAATCTTGTACTACTTTTGGAAATATATTTGGTGCCTTTTCCAGTTTTCAATACTTCTCCAAATGAGTACAATATTCTAGACTTGAAGTGATTAGTACAACTTCAATGGGACCATACCAACATACTTTGGTCGCCTGATCGATTTGGAACGGCTCAGCATCAATTTTAATTATTATCTGGGTGGAAGTATTCCAACTTCTTCCTTAAATTTTAGATTGAATTACTTCACGATATTGATGTCATACTAAGTCGAAATCTCTGCTTATATATAACCTTTTGTGGGGTCGAATCATCTTTAATGGAGCTAACTTTCTTGGTGAGGAAGTTGAGTTGCTTGATGAGGAACATGACTTGGAGGAGGAGGAAATAGATACATTTTGATACACAATTATTTTTCTTTCTTTTAGATAGAGAACCCAAGAAGGGTCTAGACATCAACAATAACTTATGAATCAACCCTATAAGCCTTCAATGTAGGCTTGAACTAGAAACAAAAATACATAAAGCATGAAACCTATGTTTATAAATAAATTTTCATTTTTCTTTCTTTTGACAAATATATTACATCATGACCGAAATACAATTATGCAGACTAATACTAGTTACATTTCTCAATATTCCCTCTTAACTAGGGAGGTATTCATAATTGTTCAACTGGTACTAGGTTGATCTCAGTTTGAAATGTTCTTAAATATAGTACAATAACATACGTAATGCTTGGGATACCATCACTGCCAAGGTATCCTCTCAACACAGGCTAAGGTGTCATCAAGGAAATTTCCACTATAAGTACCATCAAGCTACAACAATGGTATCCATCCAATAAGATATGGATACCATCTAGTTCTCCATTCCTTGACACCAACCCTTACAGGGATCCAAGTATCAATACTAAACCTGAGCTCCACTCAACTGAGAACTCAATATTAACTAGGCCATGTTATCCTCCCAAGTACCATCATACAGGCAATTTTATGGTACTTCATCTCTCCTCTCAACCAAATTAGTGATATCCACCAATCTGAGTATGCTCCTAAAATAAACTAACTTCTTGTTGGGAAGATATTTGACCAACACATCTACTACTTGTTCTTTTTTGGCACATACAATAGCTTCATGACACGAACCAATATCAAACTTCTATTTTATATGTTCTTGTATGCTAGCAAAAAACTTTGGGGTCTTCAACTATTCTGATGTTACTAAGGTCATCATATTTTCACGAAAAGTTTCTTCTTCAACTTCTCCAAAAACACCAAACTCAACCTCAACACTTTTCCAAAACATCGAATCCTTGTTCACAACTTCATCAATCACAAATTTATTAATCATGAATACAACTCATGAATTACCATCTCTAGTGCTTTAGCCTTTCTTTGATCTCACTCTTTATCCAGGGTCTTTACTATAGCTATTACAATATTCCCTCCCTCTTAACTGGGGAGTTATACACTTTCTTTATATGAGCTTCTTCACTACTAGGGGATAAATCCATCAACAACTTAGCCACACATGCTTTATCATCATATCATTAGATAACTTTCAACCTTTTGGAACATCATTCATTCTCACATGGAAACAAGGTCATCTATTAATCATCAATGTACACTTCAATGCTATCAAGATTCTTACAACTCCCTATTTTCATCATTCTCAACATCATCATCATTTCATCAAGTATGTGGTAAGCATATTCCATTTCTTGAAGACTATGTACTTGCAAATATTCATCAACAAGCACAACTAAGAAGAAATATATAGGAGGATGAAAACTCAAACAAATATTATCAAATTATAATAGAGAGAGCATCTAGGGTTACCAAAAAAACTTTGAACTCTAAATATCAAATTCTAAACTTAGATAGAAAAAAGAGAAGCAATCGACTAGGGTTACATTTTCATATCCTAGACTTCTCACAACAACCTTTGCTAGGTTTTTTGTCGCAAACCCTATATTCCATCATCAAAACTAAACTTTAGATATCAATAATTTATTTCAATCATAGTGAGAGAATTATTACTTCTAGGGTTTCATTATCATTCCTGAGAGACTTATATCAATTTCTATTAGGTTTTTTATGTAAACCTTATATATAATTATCAAAGATATGCAACAACTCAACCAAGTTATTGTTTCAATCATATGGAAGCATATACACCTAGAATTTCATTCCTAGGTTTAAAAATTACAAGGGTTTTGTCATCAAAACCTAAATATCTAGGGTTTCATCATAAAACCTAGACAACAACAACAAACCCCAAAAAACTAGGGTTTTATATCAACAAATCTTAAACACAAGAGAATAGGATTTCATTATATGTTCTATATTTTATCAACAAGCCCTAACTAAGAGAGGGTTTCATATTGAACCTTGAATATTATGGTTTTACTGAAGTTAACAAAGGATAGATAGTATGACAAGGGTTGATTTGATCTAAAGGTCAATTATCTTCAACAACATAAGAATATTTATACTGAAACCTTAGACATGAAAGTTAGTAATAAGTAAAATGATTGTGCGTTCTTATATGAAGAATATCTGCTACAAGTCTTAAACATTCCTTGAGTTGTTCCTTTCACAAACCTTTTAGGGTTTCTTCTACAACAAGGCTTCTTTCATGATACAAGACTTTCCTCTGAAATATCCCTCTGAATCTAGCCATAATCCTTATACCTGCAAGTTTAGTCCTTCCAAGGAAAGGATAATGATCAAGTAACAAAGAGAAAGATAAATATACATGTAATAAAAAATAATACTTATATTTAATGAGAATGTGGAAGATTCTATTGGAAGGACTCCTTTCTTACTATTTATATATCAACATTTCTATACGTATCTGCAATATTTACTTAACAAGTACCAAAAGTATATAAGTACAAGAATATGATCTAACAAACTCCAAACCCTAAGATATCAATTCTATGGTTTCAAATGTTGGCATTATGTTTTTGGTATGGTTATATGTTACAGATATTGTACTTGATGGCAACACCCATGACAAGGCTCTCAATATGATGAAAATTAAGAAGTACGCAGGAGAACAGTTCAGAAGATGCGTACCCGCAGGTACGCTGTGCAGGGACCGTGTCCAGACACGCAGGTTACCCATTCATGAGCTACGTACCCCAGTGCACACACTTCAAGGCAGTAAAGCGCGCACATGTGGGGTTCCTTATGTTTAACCCTTGGTATTTAGCCGACGGTATTGTGTTATCATGGTTTTGGCCCGTGGTATT
>APFE031276787.1:258799-280286 GCA_000404065.3 Pinus taeda | reverse complement strand
TAACTAGCATTTGCACCTTATGTTGCAAAAGAAACGCCGTAAGGCAAATAATGGGGAAGAATAGCATAGAGTGGGGAAGAATAGGTCGATGCCTTCGGATGTTGATACTTAAATTTGACACATGTAAAATTAAATTAAATTTTGAAATAAATCAGAATAATTCAATATTTATTTGAATAATTATATCAATTTGATAATTGGAAAAACTAAATAAATTATAACTACATTATTTAAATATAATTGAATTAAGGAAGATTTTGATATTTAAATTTGACAAGTAGAGAATTTGACTATGTATTAAAGTTTAAAGAAATTCCAATAATATTCCTCTTTTCATACCTTTCTTCTATCAAATAATTCAACATTTACGAACCACTTACATAATATGATTTTGAAAATAATTTCAACATCTACCAACTATTTACACAATATAATTATGTATTAAAGTTAAAAGTAAAAGAGAATTAAATATTTCTATGAATTTTATATGAATATAATGTTAGAATAGGTGAATTCCACCATTCTCTCATATAATTTCAACATTTACGAACCACTTACATAATATGATTATGCAAATAATTTCCATCTACCAACTATTTACACAATATAATTATGTATAAAGTTTAAAAAGTAAAAGAGAATTAAATATTTATGTGAATGCTATATGAATATAATGTTAGAATAGGTGAATTCCACCCGATTTTATGTTCAAGTCTCATTGGGAGGAGTTAAATTGCAAGGCTAGGCAATCCACTATTGATCCAGGAAATCTCATACATGCAACTTGGTACCTGTAATAAAATCTGATGTAGTTGTTGATGTCGATACCTTCTGATGATGTAGTTGTTGATTTTGATGTTGATGCCTTTTTGCGCTTTCTTGCTCTTCCTTTGCCTTGATGTCGATGCCTTCTTGAACTTTCTTGCTCTTCCTTTGCTTTGCCTTCTTGCTGTAAGAATCCAAGTATGCCACACCCACCAAGAGTGCTCCAAGAAAACTCTAAGTCTCTAAGAGTATGAGAGAGAAAGAAGAATGAGAGAGCTCCAAAACTGAATTGAGAAAAGGTTCACACTGAAAAGAAGAAGCTATTCTCAGATGCCTTTTTATTAATGATGCCTTTATTTTCTTCATTTTCCATTATTTTCCTCCATTTCCCTCCTCACATGCAACATGTGACCTTTCACCTCATTTTTCTCCCAATTTCCATTATTTTTCTTCGTTTTTACCCACTGGAGAATTGAAAGCTATTCTTAGCCAGATATATGTGCAACAGCCAACGTGTTTCTTGATTATGTCTTAATTCGAAGTCTTGGTTAATGGATTTATGGCTTATTGGAAGTCTTGGTTAATGGATTAGAGTAACACTCCAGTGATTAACTATTACCTCAATGAAAATATAAAATTCCATAGATGTTATCCCTGATTGCTCATAGCTCATTCGGATATGATGTTTTACATAATGGAATATATATAAATGTTCTTTTGGTACGAATATGCTATTACATAACGAACTATATACAAATGTGCTTCTGCAAAGATATAAATATAAGAAATATAGCGACTCGATTATCTTCGTTTTTACAACATTTTCAACAACTGTCTTCTTTGAACATAATTGTCACTATTTTTTTAAGTAGAAATATAGCGACTCGTTTATCTTCGTTTTTAAAGCATTTTCAACAACCGTCTTCTTTGAACATAATTGTTACTATTTTTTTAAGTTGGTTTGATCCCCTGGATTTTGAACTTTGAATCATGGTAACCACCCAATTAAATATTTTCAACCGTCTTCTTTGAACATAATTATTACTATTTTTTTAAGTTGGTCTGATCCACTCGATTTTGAACTTTGAATCATGGTAATCACCAATTAAATCGCAGTTGATTCTCTGGATTTTTCTTATTTTAGACAATGCCAAAATCATTTTTCAAATCAACTCCATGGAGAAATTGAATGCTTCCTCGGAGATATATGTTTATTCATTTTACTGATGCACCTTTTACATTGGATTTTGAGGAATTCTTATTTAGAAAGTACTTGTATCTTTAGAACAAAGTGCTCTTAAATTATGGAAGATTTAAAAATTGTTGTTATATTTATACATGTCCCCGTGGTATTTATATATTTTTACATGAAATTTTCACCAGTGTTGTTATATATTTTTACATGAAATTTTCCATGTTGTTATATATTTTTACATGAAATTTTCCATGTTGTTATATATTTTTACATGAAATTTTCACAAGCGTTGTTATATTTATACATGTCCGATCATCCGTGGTATTTAAATATTTTTACATGACTTTTTCACCAATGTTGTTATATATTTTTACATGAAATTTTCACCAGGGTTGTTATTTGAGCTTCGAATATATGTCCCATCATCCATGGTATTTATATATTTACATGAAAGTTTATATATTTTTACATGAAATTTTCACCAGGGACATGTCCCATCATCCCTGGTATTTATACATGTATTTATATATTTTTACATGAAATTTTCACCAATACATGAAATTTTCACTATTGTTATATATTTTTACATGAAATTTTCACCAATGTTGTTATATTTATACATGTCCTCGTATTTAAATATTTTTACATGAATTTTTCACCAATGTTGTTATATATTTTTACATGAAATTTTCACCAAGTTATTATGTGAGCTTCAAATATATGTCCCATCATCCATGGTGTTTATATATTTTTACATGAAAGTTTCACGAGGGACATGTCCCATCATCCGTGGTATTTATATGTTCCATCATCCATGGTAGTTATATATTTTTACATGAAAGTTTCACCAGCGACATATCCCCATCATCCATGGTATTTATATGTCCCATCATCCATGGTAGTTATATATTTTTACATATCATCCATGGTATATATATGTCCCATCATCCATGGTAGTTATATATTTTTACATGAAAGTTTCACCAGGGACATGTCCCATCATCCGTGGTATTTATGTCCCATCATCCATGGTATTTATATGTCCCATCATCCATGGTAGTTATATATTTTTACATATCATCCATGGTATATATATGTCCCATCATCCATGGTAGTTATATATTTTTACATGAAAGTTTCACCAGGGACATGTCCCATCATCCGTGGTATTTATGTCCCATCATCCATGGTATTTATATATTTTTACATGAAAGTTTCAACAGGGACATGTCCCATCATCCGTGATATTTATATATTTTTACATGAAATTTTCACCAGTGTTGTTATATATTTTTACATGAAATTTTCACCATTGTTGTTATACATTTTTACATGAAATTTTCACCATTGTTTTTATATATTTGAAAAAAGTATTATAGTACATCTTTAAAAATCTCATGAAAATTTTAAAAGAAGTGTTTCTCTTTAAATTCATTCAACGATTTTCAAGGAAACTTTATTTTTACATGGAGTGTTTTGATAGGAAAATTAGAACCATGGAGCATGAGATAACTAATTAGTATCTTTTTTTGAAGGATGTTCTATGTTAAAACATTATTAGTTAAAAGTGAACTCAATCTCTCTCAAAATAATAAATATCCTTCAAAACATCCTTCTATAATACCTTGAAGATTCTACATCAAGGGGAAAATCATTAGTTACTAAAATAATTACAAAAACCAAGTAATAATTAGAAGTGAATCCTTAACTCAAGACCGAATGACCAATTTATAGTTAACACCCAAGAAACCCTTGGCAACATAATAAATACACTAATCTTCAAGGAAAAATATATTACCTGATGTATTGTATATTTGAAAAAAGTATTAAAGTCCATCTTTAAAAATCTCATGAAAATTTTAACAGAAGTGTTTCTCTTTAAATTCATTCAACTATTTTCAAGGAAAATTTATTTTTACATGGAGTGCTTTGATAGGAAAATTAGAACCATGGAGCATGAGCTAACTAATTAGTATCTTTTTTTGAAGGATGTTCTATGTTAAAACATTATTAGTTAAAAGTGAACTCAATCTCTCTCAAAATAATAAATATCCTTCAAAACATCCTTCTATAATACCTTGAAGGTTCTACATCAAGGGGAAAATCATTAGTTACTAAAATAATTACAAAAACCAAGTAATAATTAGAAGTGAATCCTTAACTCAGGACCTAATGACCAATTTATAGTTAACACCACATAATAAATACACTAATCTTCAAGGAAAAATATATTACGTGTATTGTATATTTGAAAAAAGTATTAAAGTCCATCTTTAAAAATCTCATGAAAATTTTAAAAGAAGTGTTTCTCTTTAAATTCATTCAACAATTTTCAAGGAAACTTTATTTTTACATGGAGTGCTTTGATAGGAAAATTAGAACCATGGAGCATGAGCTAACTAATTAGTATCTTTTTTTGAAGGATGTTCTATGTTAAAACATTATTAGTTAAAAGTGAACTCAATCTCTCTCAAAATAATAAATATCCTTCCAAAAATCCTTCTATAATACCTTGAAGGTTCTACATCAAGGGGAAAATCATTAGTTACTAAAATAATTACAAAAACCAAGTAATAATTAGAAGTGAATCCTTAACTCAAGACCTAATGACCAATTTATAGTTAACATCCAAGAAACCCTTGGCAAAATAATAAATACACTAATCTAACACCCAAGAAACCCTTGGCAACATAATAAATACACTAATCTTCAAGGAAAAATATATTACCTGATGTATTGTATATTTGAAAAAAGTATTAAAGTCCATCTTTAAAAATCTCATGAAAATTTTAAAAGAAGTGTTTCTCTTTAAATTCATTCAACAATTTTCAAGGAAACTTTATTTTTATATGGAGTGCTTTGATAGGAAAATTAGAACCATGGAGCATGAGCTAACTAATTAGTATGTTTTTTTGAAGGATGTTCTATGTTAAAACATTATTAGTTAAAAGTGAACTCAATCTCTCTCAAAATAATAAATATCCTTCAAAACATCCTTCTATAATACCTTGAAGGTTCTACATCAAGGGGAAAATCATTAGTTACTAAAATAATTACAAAAACCAAGTAATAATTAGAAGTGAATCCTTAACTCAAGACCTAATGACCAATTTATAGTTAACATCCAAGAAACCCTTGGAAACATAATAAATACACTAATCTAACACCCAAGAAACCCTTGGCAACATAATAAATACACTAATCTTCAAGGAAAAATATATTACCTGATGTATGTTGCTCCAGAAAATTGGGTTGGAAGCCAAAAGATACTAAGGAGCAGAATGCCTTTTGTGGAGGATAACTCCGGACGAGTGCTGAAAAGTTTTTAGACCATAGAGAAAGGGTGAGTGCTACAAAGTTTTTAGACCATAGAGAAAGGGCGAGTGTGAGATGAGAGGTTTAGGAGGGTATTCATCTGTTCAAATGACTACACGGTTGGGATCTAACAGTTCCAAGGAATGAAACTTGGGTCAAATCTTTACACAAAACCTATTATGCATGAAACTTGGGTCAAATCTTTACACAAAACCTATTATGCATTAGTAAAAGCGCATATCTATATATATATACTTCTTTTATATGGAAGGAAAACATGTTCTTTTATATGGAAGGAAAACATGTTTTTCTTTCTTTTTCTGGAGGTTAATTTGGATTTAGGAAAATAGAGTTTGAACGAAATCATTGATTACAGAAAATTTATTAGCATAAATACAATGATCATTCCAACAAATATAATTATAATGGTCATAAAATGGATGTATGTTATGTTATAATTTTTTCATGGTAAATTTTTTTAATTTATTTATTTATAACTAGCTATTAGAATTTATGATGATTCTAAAGGCCCTAACACTTTAAGGCTAAGCAACAAGTCACGGTGCTCGGTTTTATGTGATACACTTTTCAAGGGGCTAAACAAAAGGGGCCAAGGAACATCAAAACTCTATTTTTGTAATGTTTTTAAGAATAAAAGTCACGATGAGAAAAAGATCTCATAGTGTAATATAGAGAGTTAGAAGAAGGATGAGTTGGAAGCTATGTTACAGCAAACCACAAAGGCCATCACAATTAATCGCTCCCAGGTCTAGAAAATGGAGAATTCAAGCAGTTAAGGCGGAAAGCAATAGGGGAACCGACTGAGTAACGAAAGAGGCATATCGTGGCAGAGATGTGGCTTGATTAGGGCCCATCATAGGAAGTGGCATGGATAATGCTTATGGAATAATGCTTATGGGTTGGTATAATGTGATATGTGTACTATTGGATAGGATTAGATGAAATGTTTGCAAGTTTATTTTGTCTTGTTTTCTAAATAAGACTTGGAGGTAGTTGGGATAGGATGTCTAATGAAATTTTGATTCTAAAGGCTAGAGTTTGACACTTGTAAGCCCAATCAATATATGGGCAGATTTTGGATATATTTTAATAACTTATATAACTTAATATTACATATTTATGTTTAAATTATGAATGGTTTTTTGTCATGTTTGATGGGTGCTTGGGACCAATATTATAAAAACTACTATCCATGCACAATAATAGAAGTCTCTCCCTTAGTTGCCAAAAAAACACAAGCTCTAAATACCCTCCACAATAGCATTCAATGTTGAGGTCGAGTGCATATAGCAAACCCAAAACCAATGCACACTCAGAGAGACACTGAGTCCAAGGAAAATGAATTGAATTCCTTCCTCTTTTCAAATGCAATTCAATAACTATTAACAAATGAAGATTAAGGCTAGTTTAAGGAGGTCACAATTTTGTCTGAAAAATAGTAGAAATTTGAACAATATTTTGACAAATCTAACATAAATTTTAGGAAATCTAGATTACATTGCTGTAAAAACTACTATCCATGCACAATAATAGAAGTCTCTCCCTTAGTTGCCAAAAAAACACAAGCTCTAAATACCCTCCACAATAGCATTCAATGTTGAGGTGGAGTGCATATAGAAAACCCAAAACCAATGCTAATTCCTTCCTCTTTTCAAATGCAATTCAATAACTATTAGCAAATGAAGATTAAGGCTAGTTTAAGGAGGTCACAATTTTGTCTGAAAAATAGTAGAAATTTGAACAATATTTTGACAAATCTAATAGAAATTTTAGGAAATCTAGATTACATTGGTGTAAAAACTACTATGCATGCACAATAATAGAAGTCTCTCCCTTAGTTGCCAAAAAAACACAAGCTCTAAATACCCTCCACAATAGCATTCAATGTTGAGGTCGAGTGCATATAGCAAACCCAAAACTAATGCACACTCAGAGAGACACTGAGTCTAAAGAAAATGAATTGAATTCCTTCCTCTTTTCAAATGCAATTCAATAACTATTAGCAAATGAAGATTAAGGCTAGTTTAAGGAGGTCACAATTTTGTCTGAAAAATAGTAGAAATTTGAACAATATTTTGACAAATCTAATAGAAATTTTAGGAAATCTAGATTACATTGGTGAAGCTGTCCAAGGAAAACGAATTGAATTCCTTCCTCTTTTCAAATGCAATTCAATAACTATTAGCAAATGAAGATTAAGGCTAGTTTAAGGAGGTCACAATTTTGTCTGAAAAATAGTAGAAACTTGAACAATATTTTGACAAATCTAATAGAAATTTTAGGAAATCTAGATTACATTGGTGAAGCTCTTTTAGTAGCTTTTTTGAAAAACCTTGAATCCATTTCCACTATAAAAAAATATTTAAACACACCTATAATTAAATTTTTTGAAAACAAAAATGATTAAATTCTAGCCCCAAAAAAATAACTTTCTCAAGAAATTGTAACCTCAATAGAAAACACAGCGTATTGTCATCATTCCTGGCTGATTGTCCTATCAAAATTCCTGGCTGAATGTCCCAATTCCTTGCTGAAGTCAAAGTCAAAAGGTTGGACATTATCTGAGTTCACACTGCAACTACACTTCATTTATTTAGGAAATGAAGACTAATGTCAGAATTCGTGGCGAAGAAAAAGTCAAAAGGTTAGAATTTATCTGATTACATGCTACAATTGCATTTCATTTTTTACTCGATATATCGAAATGGGTGCGAATAAGAAGATATGAAGCTTTGCTTTTCAAATTATATCCGTTTCTGTTATTTGAGCTTTGTTTTGTAACTGGTGTATATAAAAATAAAAGTTATGTAAGTTATTAATCAGTGCTCACTTCAGATTTCCAGCAAAGGTCAATGTTACGATATCCAGCTTGAGTGATAGGACGTAGTCTTCCTCTAAAATAATATAGTTTAAGCAATTACCCAAACGAACTTTGAAGAAAAACACACACGTGAAAGTAAAAAATATTACAGCCACTGTATAACAAAACAAATTGCACGTCAAAAACG
Organism: Pinus taeda; assembly: GCA_000404065.3. Taxonomy (NCBI): domain Eukaryota; kingdom Viridiplantae; phylum Streptophyta; class Pinopsida; order Pinales; family Pinaceae; genus Pinus; species Pinus taeda. The sequence continues at coordinate 271,982 of APFE031276787.1, read as the reverse complement.
TTTCTATCGCTAGGCAATGTCCTTTTTCAAATAAATCTTCAGTTGCAACTTCCCAGTGTTTATGAGGTTAGGATTAAGTTGTCAGGGTAAAAAAATTTAAGAAATTTTGCAGTAGTAATAATATTTGAATCATGGTGGAAACAAATTTAGTATCGTCAAAAACTTTTAAAACACTTACTAGAGTACCAACTGTAATTTGGATTTACACAAACTTATTTAATTTTACTAAAATATTAGTAAAATTTTCATAATTTTAGGAACAAGAAAACATTCCAGTTAGACCACTGCTTTCTGGATTTGTAACGTTCCAATTTTATCGGCCACTCTGTATCGTTCCAATTTTATCGGATCTATATATATATATAGATGTGGACTCTTGAGAATTTTCCGAACGATCGGTTGTCTCAAAAGTTTTCTCTCCGTATTTAAAAGGTTAATGTATAATTTATTCAGATTTTTGCAAAACTCCGGGGTATATGTTCGAAATGATTTATAAATTAGGAAATGGTTTTTTCATAGCAATAACCGGTTTATATTATTAATAAGTGTTCAGGGTTATCTATTTGACCTTTTACAGTTTAAAAATTGTGTCGCTCCTGTTTTCTGCACGAATGGGAAAAGTATCGACAATCCCTAGTAAACACCAAAAACACATGCCATACAAGTTTGGAAAAGTATCAACAATCCCTGGGAAACACCGAAAAACATGTTATGAAACACCAAAATAAAAGACAGGCTATGAAACATCATTCACATCATAAATTCATTATATCCAGAAAAATGTCAGGACTGTAACTCATCCATAATAACCTGAACAGAGCAGTTCGGTGCATAGCTTAATTCATCATCTCCTCCTTTCATTCGCATAATTGATTCTGGCTACCATTGCAGGAGAAGAATATCACAGCGACCAACTCAGAACTGATTCAATGAATGACTCTCGAAGAGGGATGTGCCTGCCTCCAATTTATAACTGTACTGGAGTGCTATTAATACAGCTTCGACTGTTGAGTGCCATTCCTTACCGTTACAGCCACTAGGGAGTTAGTAACCGTCGGGATTTGGCGCTTGATGGAGGCACCTTGCGGTCTTGCAGTTTTTCCAGCTGATTGATGTACTCGGCACCGCAGGCAATCTTACACGATTGGATCAACGATCAAAATTTGTTCAATCGTCTAACACCACTGATCTACGGTGAACAACAAGACACCGCGGCGTCTGGGGTAATGCATTTCAAAGGGTAACGCCTTACGGCGTAATTAAGGGGAGTGTTGGAAACTGTAATTCCTACTTGTCTCAGTTGTGACTTTCTATGTAAAGGAATCTCTTCTTATTCCATAGGGTTGTTATATCTAATATATTCCCAGATTGGTTTGTGGTTGAGATATTCTCTCAACAGGGTGATTGTGTGTCCAAACTAGTCTACCTATCTTGAGACAACACTAAATGTATTTATATGTAACCTTATTTGATGTGTATATACAATATAGTGTGCACTATCAAAATTTAACTTGATGGAGGGAGAGCAGGGCAAGGGATGGCACTGAGATGAGGAAAAAAGAAAAATGAATTATATTTTTTTTTTTAATCTATAAGTTTGATAAGTCCGCCAATCCACCAAAATTTCTCTTATGTGATTTCTACATTAAAACTTTACTTTAAACATTTCATAATAATATTTGTAAATTTGTTATTTTAAAACATTTTATAATAATATTTGTAAATTTGTTATTTTAAATCTCATGCATGAAAATAAAAATCTAAACCATTTCAAAATAGTTTTGAAATTTCCAGAGTTAAACAAAAGAAGTGATGAGCACACTCCCATGCTAACAATTAGCTTGGAAAGTTGATCCCTCTAGGTCATAATGGACGGACTTATTTCTCTGTTTTATACCATTCGCACCCATCCTTTATCGTTGCGTTTTTTTTAATGGAGCTTGAATCTTAATCCTTAGTAATTGAGTTATGCTGAGAAACGAAAAAATGGGATTCGAACACTGCAAAATATATACAAATTATAGAGTACAAGAGAGAGTAAGCGTTAACAAAGTTAATACACCTCATAAAATATTTAAGTATTTCCTTTCCAACTGAAATGAGGGCAAACTCTTTGAGATCCTTCAATAAATTGACTTGCAGAAGAACTTCAACCATCTCAGACTGACTCGAATATAAAAGCCAAACTGATTTGATATATTGAACGGTTTAAAGAAAAAATAAAACTGGATGGAAGAAGCAAAGCGATCTTAAAAGAAAAAGAAAAGTGGATGGAGCAACCAAACCGATCTAATAAATAAAATGGCCCAAAGACACAAGGATATTATGATGGGCGACTCCAGCAAATTGAAAAGAAAAAACAGAATCCTCAATTGACTCCAGGCTATGTCGTGGAGAAGTGAATAGTCTTTAGAGAAAGTATTAAAAAAAACGTAGTATTTGTATGTGTAATTATTATTGACGTATATAGGTTAGTTGTTTTTGAATTTGATCGTAGGATTATTACCGAGATTTAATTAAATTGCATTTGTAAATGGGGAAATCATTCAACGTCTTGTAAATTTTGAAAGACACTCAACAACTTTGTTTCCTATTTTCCAAATTTCTAATCAAACTCAACAATGGACTGACAATTCCTATTATCTCAAATTCTCAATCTATTTTTCCTAACTTGTAATCAAATTATACTCAACAATTTATGATATGATTCCTAATTTTATCAATTTCTAATCAGATTTCACGCCCCAAAACCAATCCAAAAGTCTCTACAAAGAAAGGGAAAAGAGTTTGCTTGGTAAATGACTAGGAAACTAACCTGCTGGTATGTAGGTAGTATTGTCAATTAATGGTGAAAATGATTTGCAACAAGAAAGTTACAATAATTTTCAAGGAGAGATACACTTGTTGCGATTACACCGCTCAATTAATGCGCGGGAGTAATAACGAGTATAATAAATCACTATCAAAAACTGAGCAACTTCTTATTACTATTATGCATCTGTGAGAGATCGGCATACATGGTATCCATGGTGTGTAATTTATAAAAATAATATACATTTCAATATGATTAAATAGATTTCAATACAAATTAATGAACAATTTCAGCTTCAATATTAACATTCGGCAAATATTAGCTTCATCAATAGGGTGAATACATTTACACAATATAGCCTCTTCGGCTCAAGTAAGTGATAGACAAGAGAAGCACCATTAATTTTGCCAATGCAAGACATGAAGAATTATACATAATCAGATGATGATGAAGAATGGGGTTTTATTACTTTTGAAAATGTGATGATGAAGAATGAGGAGTTTATTACCTTTGAAAATGTGATCGACTCTGTAGAAATCGGATCTGAGAAATTTGCTTCAGCACAATAATAATTCACATAAAACCAGAAAACCCAAACCCCAAATATAACCATCCGATGAATTTAAGAAAGAGTTTGCGAGAATCTCGCTGATATCCAAAATTCTATACATTGAAAAGCCTGAGAGTTCCACTGGTGTCCACAATTTCAGAAAGAGTTTTGTGATGTGAAACCTCGCTTATTTAATCCTATGATGAACTTCAACTTCAGTAGGGGTGCCGATCCTAAAACAAGGATGTGATTTATCCAGAAAAAAATTGCTTTAATCATGAATCATAAAACTGCTTTAGTCATGAATGACAAAGCCTCAATTCTGAGAGAATACGAGCCCTAGCGACGATGCGATTTATCCAGAAAACAATTGCTTTAATCAAGAATCACAAAGCCTCCATTCTGAGAGAATACGAGCCCTATTGTTCAGGAAGAGTTTTGCACAAATCTAAGCTAGTCGGCGATGGTGACTGCAGCTGCATGGTTGAGGTGTTCAAGGGCTGTCTCTGTGGAGGACTGAACATTGGTTCAGAAAATCTATAAAAGTGCCTCGGAGAGAAGAAGAAATTATCAGAATTAGGGGTGAAGAGGGGAATATCCTGGAAAATACTGGGAGACAAAAGGCGCTGGGATGGGAATAGGAAATTGGGGGAGAAAGGAGAGTAGGGTGCGATTACAATGGGGGCACTAGAATCTCCCGAGGAATTAGCTGTTACTGAAGGCCCAGGAGCCTTGTAATTCTCGATCTCCTCATTCCTATCATTTTTCAATGATGTGGTGTCGAAATCACAAGGTGTATCGTCAGTACGAGGCGATCGCTTATTCTGATCTGCAGATTCATCAGGTCGAGACGAGTTTGTAACGTCCGAGGCTTGGGGTATTATTGTGGAGTACTCATGATGATCGGCTGTGAGATTTTCACTTTTCACAGCACAAGCACAAGTGTCAGATGACGATGACCTCCCGGTGAGGCGTTGCACTAGAGTCATGAAATCCTGCACTTGTGCGTGAATAACCTTTGGAGAGCGCATGTAGATTATGACTGGCTGTGACCCGTTGATGATCGGCACGGCCGGTACAGCTGGAACCGGAAGGGCAGGCTTTCGGATCTTGTGAGACTCCCTGCTGATTTTCAGAGGAGGCGGCCTCGGTCCCTGCAGCTCCTTCATAGGCGCTCGAGAACTCGTTCGCTCAGAATTCATTCAGAACCAATAGCATTCAGAATCTGGCAATGCAAAACAAATATATGAAAATCCTCTGTAGCCGATTAGGGTTATATTTTTGCTGGATGGGCAAATGATAAGCAGGTCAACACCGCCCTTTCCTGTTCAAGTCTCTACGCTATCCATTCACCCTTGCACAATAAACCTCAAATAAGTCGTTTCCGATATTGTAATGCTTATCCTTCCCCTCTCCTGCGATAAAAGCTTCACTGTTGCGTTGCGGTTCAAGTTGCAGGAAGAGAGGCCAGAGGTGGGCGGGAGGTGACATTTGACATTTCAGTTGTATAAACAAACTCAGGGTCATATACAAAATTCCCAGTCAAAATCGTCGCCAATCTCGACTTCAACCGCAACCCATTACCCAAATAGATTCCGATAACGAAGCGCTCCCACCCGCCATGATGATGTCATCCGTACGCCCCAACGCCGCTGTTGGAATGTAAAGTTGTTTAACCCAACCCGGTGAATTCAACGACACAACACGTCCCATGAATGTCTCTGCCAAACTTCAATGTCATAGTAATGCCGAAAACTATATTAAGCAAAATCTGCAAAACCTCCATTCGGGGGAAAATAACCGAGTAACAAAAAATTCCCCAATTTTTTATTCAGAGGATGCCAACACCCTCAAGAATACTACAAGGCATACTATGTTTTTATAAATTAATTACATCACAATAATGAAAAGTAATACATAACGATTAAACTAGTAATTCTTATATTTTTTTTTAACTATTCAGTCTGATCTAATAGGAGCTTTCTTCCTTTCTTTTTGTTGTAGGTGGAGTATTTGCAAATTCTTTTAGACACGAAGAATATTGAATTGTGAATTCTTCTTTTATCCAGTTTGATCTACAAAGCTTGCCACTGGCCTGCCCAAGGATCTTACTTACTGTGCCTAGTCAGTCATGTGGGACAGGAGAGCTAGAAATAGAGACGGTATCATAAGGACAACCACGAACGAACAATGCTGAACCCCGCTGCTGCCAGCATAGTATAAGTGCGATTTCATATTTATTATTACTTGAGTGAGAAGGTTGTCATGCCATGGGGGGGAATCTAAGCCTCTTGAAATTTGAATTTGGAGGGAGAGGAAGGTGAGAGAGTTATGTGGATGAGCTTGACATATTTTGAAAGGATCTTCATAATTGAGATTGGACTAAAATTAAATGGGTCAGGTGGACACTTGGAAGACTAGAAAGGTAGAAGGGATATATCTAGAGATATTTTGAATTTTGGGGATTCTGTTTTTCTTTGGTTTTGGAGTGGATAAGTCCAAGAGATGAGTGGGGAGAAAAATTGGCAATTTGATTCTTTGAGTAGTGAGTCAAGAAGGTCCTTCAAACCAAGAGGTTGGACACACTATAACTGCTATGGCTCTAGAATTGAGATTTGAGGGATAGGGAAGCTAAAGAGGTTCCATGGGCTATGAAGTTGGATAAATTGTTCTTGGTTGGTAAGATGGCATATTCAGTTGAGTGATCTTTGGAGGATCACTGCAACAAAGCTACAATAACCAGGTATTCCTACTATTTATTATGCTTATTTAAAAAATGTTAAAAGAACAATATATGTTATGAAAGGAAACATGAATAGAATAAGTGTGTAGTTGTACGAAACAAGTATCTTATTTTTCTATATTTATAAAAAAAAGGATTATGTGGAATAAATCATTTTGTTTTATAAGGTTAAGGCCTCGAGAAGGGAGTTTTATTTGTGATATGAGATCCCACATTCAAAATATGAACCTTAAAACTTACAAGAATAACCCTTAATCCTTACTGAAAAAATACTAAAACATAAACTAGTGAGAAAACTACTTATGAAACTTATGACAACTTTTGACCTAAACAACTACTTATACTAAAACATTATTTGTAATTTTATGATGTATTATTTATGATAACTGTGTAATATTGTTGCATTTCAAACTAGATATGTCAACTTATTTATATGAATTATGTTTTTGTTCATTAAATACTTGATGTACAACTTACTTCCAACATATTAGTGTTAATTGAGACATATTGATACATTAATACAGGTTGTATTAATATGATAATAACGATCACATGCTTATATATCTATATGTATGTATGTATGTACATGTATGCACACTCTTGGATAACAACTAACTTATAGGTTGGAAGGGGGTTATGTGATAACTAGAGAACCATGAAAATAAGTGACCAATGTAGAGGCAATAAATGAGTAACGGTATGAGGTAAATTGTTATATTATATTTTGTATTAATTGATATGTATTTATATGATGTTGGATAAGGTCTAGATCTAAAAATAACATGACCACTCAATTGAATAGTTCGATTACCAGCACATAAAACTAACACTATAATGTGGTCCATGTTAGGATGTTGACCCTAGTTCTTTGAGAAAGGATGGAGACATTCTCACTTTGTAACCTTCAAACCTAAAGTCATGGGAGGTATGTGATGAACACACTCCCCTGGCCGTGTAATGACAACTACCAACTACCAGTTGTGTTTCTTGCTCGGGAAGTTACTTTGATATAGCCAACACTTTATCATTTTTAGCTATATTAATGGTTAGATCAATGTAGCTAATGTGGTAGTATGTTTTAGTAGAGGACCGATGTGATGGGAGTAGAAGTAGGTTAGCGAGGATGGGTGTATATAAGTTAGTTTCGAAATATCGTTGGCGGGTCATTTCATCATATGTTTTTACTTAATTTCGGTCACTACATCTTTCTTCCTATTTGATTATGTTTGATTGTCCTATTACTCGATTTTTTGTATCCTCTTGACTTTTATTTTGTGACAAAATTATCTGAACATGCAGTGTATGTAATTCACACTTCCTCAACCTATTATGCTTTGCTAGGTAATTAGTGTACCTACTATAAGATTGATTACTATTGTAGATACTTATTAGTGTTATTAATATACATACGTTGATATGCATATGCCATCTACATACCCACGCCTCACATGAATATACTAGTATTCTATGGTCTACTAGAATAGTTGAATCATAATATAATTTTATGATTAATACTTAAGGTTTATTATTTAATTGATATAGATCCTTGTAATTCCGTTAGGATTTATTAGCCGGTAAATTAATATTATCCCTTAATCCTAATTTATAATTAATTAATGATATGGAATTTCTTTATATGAAATTAATATTAAATATAAATGGGATTCTGATGCAATCCATTTAGTTAAGCCAACTTTTGACTTGTATTATTTTATTATTTATTTATTATTTGGTGTATGTCAGTAAAATGAACGATAGGGCCTTATCACCATTATTATTACTTGAGCGAGTGGGTCGTCATGCCTTGAGAGAAAAAATCAAGGATCTTAAAGGAAGGAGTTAGAAAGGTAGGTGACAGAGTTATGGGGATGCGTTTGGAATATTTTGAGAGGGCCTTCATAATTGAGATACGTTAGAAAATTAAAGGGGGTTAGTGGACACTTGGAAGAGTGAAAATATGGAAGGGATATAGCCCAAAAGATGGTTTAGTTTTGGTTTCTTCTTGTTTTGTTTGGTTTTGTAGGGGAGAAGCCAGAGAGAGGCATGAGAATGAAAGTTAGTAGTTTGATCCTTGGAGTAGGGAGTTGGGAAGGTGCTTCACACCTAGTGGTTGGACACACTATGGTTGTGGTTTTGGACTTGATTTTTGAGGGATAGGGTGTAAAAACCCTTTCATTTCACCTCATATATGTAAATATAATTGTGTAGTGTCATTGTTAGAGCCACAACTAATAAAGACAATTTGAGTTTTGGAATAGATGAAAATTTAATATTGAAAATTTATTAGTGGTTGACTGAAGTAGTGGAAAACATCGATCCACAGTTTGAGGGGAAGACATGTTACCTAGCTTGAAAATTATGAACCAACAAAAATAAATTTCTTTCCCTCTGATGCCTAGTAAAAAGATACCCAATGATGAAAAGTCAATGGGATGGTATTAGGTAGTCTGGAAAAATGGGTTGTTTCCATCCCCATACCCCTCATGGACAAAGCATGGGTTATAATAGCGGTGGAAATGTAGAGCACAAGGTTGAGTGGTGAGGAGGATAGGGGTGATTCAATCAATGGTGGGGACGATGATGCAATGTGAAGATTACATAGAAGTGAAAAGAAAGAGGAAAGAGGAACACACAACAGAGAACCAGTGCATTAGTATAGATGACAATTTTCTCTCTTGTGTTTACCACTAGAGATTTTTATTTTTGTGTAGCATCGGGAGGTATTCTTGCATGACAAGAGGCTTCCTAAATTAGCCTAGAAAAATTATGGAAATTTAAATAAAATAAATTTTACTTTTTAGTTTTGTGTAGGCTCAAAAGGGACAAGTTGGCCCCACCATGAAAGTGTGTGTCCCTTGGGGTAAATTCACTCATTTGACTCGCAAAACTTCAATATACACCTTGGTGGTAAATTAAAGAGAAATTACCAAGGATTTTACGTACGACAACCAATCTTCCCGAATTTTGTGTTCAATGCATTGGCAATCGATAGGGCGGTAGACATGGCTTCCTAAGGATAAAGGACATCAGCCTATTGTGGTCTCCAATTTATTATATATTTATATTTATATATATATATATATTATATTTTATTTTATATATATCATATTTTATATATAGAGGTGACACTTCATTTGACCACTCAATCATCATCATTTGTTTTCTACTTTAGCCACACATGGGAGCAAATAGAGAACATATTTGACTCATGTTTGGAAATGTATTTTTGGCACATATTTCTAAACAAATTGGATTTGTAAACCTTGTTAAAGGAAATTTATCCTAGAAGAAGAGTTTTCTACATTTTCTCCTAAGTTTGGGTTTTCGAGGGAAAATTTTGTTGTCCCTATTATGTATGTCTATCACTTTATGATATAATGATTTTTCTGTATTATTGTTGATATTTTTCAGTTTATAATTTATTAATGATATCAGTGACATAAAGATAAAAATGGTAAATATCATTATATAGTAATTATCAGACAAAAATGTTGGTTTCTACTATGCATCCTATAGAAAATTCAACATGGTATCAAGTCTTTTTTGAAAGAGTAGACATTAAATTTTCTCTACAATATTACATACCTTGGAGGAAACTGAGCCCTAGTTTGAGAGATGGTGGAGCTAGATCAACACGCCATGACTTAGAGCTGCTAGCTAAGGATGGATTAGAAAAGCCCCAAAATTTCGAGACCTAACAGCAGTGTAAAGGAGGTTGAGAAAGGATATATCTTGGAGGTCGTAAGTCTCAGGCTAGCTGTAGTTGTAGAAGAAGTGTTCATTGGAGAATATCATTTTGGGTCCATGGATTTACTGGTTGGCATGATTGACCAATCTGGGTTACTCACCTAGATTTCTGTATCTTCTTATAATCATGAGGCATATACATCTCTTGCAATTCAATTGAAGACCATCAGACAAATATTTTGAAAAAATAGCCAATGTCTACAATAAGAAATCCAAGGGGTTGCTTTGTTGTTCTCACCAACCATATCTTGATTCTAATGAAGAAAATAAGCCAAATATGATACATTGTTGCATCTGCGAAGACTAGTTCCATGAGAACCTTATAATTCTTAAAATGAAAGAGAAGATACCTAGGGATGAGAAAGGAGAAACTATTTACAAAGATTTTGCATGCTATGCCTATGCATGCCATTGTCCTTTTTTTTCATTTTATTGTAAGAGTATTATAATGCCATCCATACTTGGGGAATCAACCATGAGAATTGGAATACAAAATCAGAACATGTAGGTAGAGAATAATGAAAAGGATGATACTAAACTTGAAACATCATAAACAATAATACCACATAACCATAGTTTTGTTCTAGATGGGAGATTCATTTGTACCAAAAATAGTTCTAAGGGTGATAATCAATTAAAGAAACCTTATTCTTCTACAAATAATGAATGCTACAAAAAATGATTTCCAAGTGGTGTGACCTAGTTGTGAAAGTCATGAGGATGAAAATGGAATGCCAAAAACATTATCTTTGTTAGATTCGGTGTCTCCCTGAGCGGAATCAATCAATTTGAAGGATGTGCTAGTGAGAAAATGGTAGTTGTAGGTTACATGACCAGAGTAGGATATCCATCTTTGGAAAATGTGGCTACCGCTTAGGAATTGACAGCCAATATGTGTTTACAATTAAATCATAACACTGAGAAGACAAATGTTCAAGTGCAAGTGTCAAAATGAAGGCTAAGGGCTAATGTGAACAAGCCATACTTTTCATTGAAATGGAAAAAAAAACCTCTTTTTCTTCTAAATATTTGATGAAATTCTGGGTGGAGACAAAGAATATGAGTAAGGTAGCACTCAAACACATGCTTTTGAGTTGTCACCCAAGAAAAATGAGAGATTACATGATTGAAAAAAAAAAAAATTATATTGAGCATAATCGCTACTAAAGGTTAATTAATGTGGACATACATATGCAGGTTCATGGAAATTATCATGATTTCAATTTTCTTGTTTGTGTTGTTATATCGAGTTACAATTCAAAAGAGGAACTATCACCAATTGTTGGATTGAGTTTCATTCTCCCTATAAAATTATTATACCAGATTGATTTAAAAAGATAACATTACAAGGAACATTATATAGAATAACTAGTAATGCATGTTGGTTACAAGGCAAAGGACATTCTAATATTAGAATTGGAGAACCTAGGATTTGTAAACTCTAGAACGATACTTAGATTGTTGAATGCAATTGTGAGATCAAAGGGTAGAGTTGGTGTTTATGTTATCTTGTTGTTGAGCCTTTGGTGTGGCTAGATAGCTCGATCAATTGTTTGCTAATCCACGGGATGAAGAAATCCTAACCCTTACAAATCATGCAAGAAATAACATTGCATGCATTAATATTTGATGTTGAGGACAAGGATGAGAATTTCAATCTTGATAAAGATTGAAGATGGATTTCAGTGATTTATGCAAGGAGGTAGGAATTAAGTGGGAGTTGGAAATTCCCTTGAATGCTCAATAGTTACCCTCTTTGTCAAGAGATAAGTCATTCATATTTTTCTCCCTTTACTGTTAATATTTTTATTCATTGGTCAACCTATTGTCTTTGTATTCTTTTCTTGGTTATGATTTTTTCTTCCATATCCTCCTAAATTGAGGGAAGAATGGACACATTATGGTAACTATGAATAAAACAATTCATGAAACAATTGGAAGCATCAAGATGTTTGTGACAAGAGGGTTCTCCTAGAAAGAGGGAATGGAATATGAGAATATTTTTTATCCTATCATTGATGGTCATATTCTTGGACTCGAGCATAAACTTAGAAATAGTGATTAATGTTTGATAGGGACAATTGTACACATTGTTTGGTCATATAGGATCATACCAGATGACTAGAAGAGCTTCAATTTCTAAGGGAGAAGCAATATAAAAATGACTTTCTCAACTGAGAGAGTGAGTAAAAATAGAATAAGTAATTTCTTATGTGCTAGACAGAGCAACAGTGGTAGGAGGATTTGCTTCCATGATATATGGAGCATCTAGGATTACCACAAGAAGACCTAATTTAGTGCAAGAAGGATATGGCCTCAAATATTGAAGTGAAGGATTCTGGTAGATACTCTATTTCTTGGGATTAGAGATTTAGATTTGGTGGATACCACAATATACAAGTAGTTGATTGGATCCTTGATGTATTTGGTTAACAACATGCAAGATATTTTCTTTATAGTGATCACCCTGAACAAATTAATGGTTGAGTGAAGGCATTTATAGTGGATGGAAGAAAAGGATGTGATACTTGTGTTATATAGTTGGATGTGGTTTGAGATATGTCTCAGGAGGTGAAGTGAGAATGCGGGAATATACGGATTTAGGCAGAGGTAGAGTACATTGTAGCCAATATCAGAAGTCGTGAAGCAGTGTGGCTTCAAAATCCAGAAGGACGTGATCAGATAGCTTTATCTTAGACATGATGCAAACAGGAGAAGAGGATATCTAGTACATATCCACAAATGAGAATATTTTGGACATACTTCAATGTTGAGCTTGGTATGATGTTTAATCTCTCCCTCATTGGGAGGGTGTGATGAGGTATTTACAAGACATATAGGCCATCTACTAAATCGATAAAGTAATTTGGATGGGGAATAAAGGAAATTGAGTATGCGAGATGGAAATATTCGCTTTAGAATCCAAAAGGACTTGGCTAGGTCATAAAGAACACAGACTAAAAATTTGAATGGTCCAAGACAATTATAAGGAAAATTGTAGATCAGAAAGATCTTCTCTTGAGAATCCAGAAGGACTTGGATACCAAAATGACTTGGCTAGTGCATAATGGACATTGACTAGAGGAGATAGATGTAAGTCACCTGGAATTTCATAAAGGGCTTTTGTTGGGTGAATGGTCCAAGCATAGATTCTCTCCTCAGAAGCTAGAAGGACTTGGATGGGTCATAAATGACTTTGATTGGAGGAGATATATATGTTTACCTAAGGAGCCATAATGGACTCTAGCTGAAGATAAATGATCATGGATACTCATGTGCATGTGAGGAGTTACATTTACCACATAAGGATGGCGTTGTCTATAGAAATGCA
>APFE031276787.1:190484-227534 GCA_000404065.3 Pinus taeda | reverse complement strand
TGGACGACAATGGGAGATCGCATAGTAACTCCGCGAATACCAGGGCTTTCTTTGATTTGGATTTTTTGAATTCCAAATCAAACTCTTGTAGAATTGCTATCCATTTCGAATACTTTCCCCCCAGCAACTGTCGCGACAATATATAAGTCATGGGGTTGCAATCTGACAAAATGGTAGTCTTCCTAAAGAGGACGTAGTGTTGAAATCTCTGTATTTCTTGAACAGCTGTGAGGGCCAGCTTTTCAACGTAGGAGTATTTCATTTCCCTATCATTTAAGTTTTGGCTTAAATGATATATAGGATGTTCAATTCCATTGTCTTCTTGAACTAAAACCATTGCTGTGGTCATATCTGCTGCAGCCAGATACAGGTTAAAGTGTTTTTGATAATCAGGAGCATACATTAATGATGCTTGTATTAGAGATTTCTTTAAAGCATCAAAGGAAGCTTGTGCGACCTGGTCCCAAATGAAGGGTACATCCTTTTTCAAAAGACGATTATAACCTTTAGCTAGTTCGGCGTAATTTGGAATGAACCTCCTGAGGAAATTTGCTTTCCCTTGGAGTTTCTGAATCTGAAGTAGGCTTGAAGCTGGAGGCAAATCGATGATTGCTTGAACCTTGCAAGGGTCGAGATGAATCCCATCCTTTGAGACAACGAAGCAAAGTAAACGACCAGAACTGACACAAAACACACATTTGTGCGGATTGAGCCTTATCTTGTAGTGTCGGCAACATAGAAATATTGCTCTCAAATGGCGCGAATGATCAGTCCGCTTTTGTGAATGAGCTGGGAGATCATCGAGATAAGGTTGAACGATGTTTTTGATGTCATGGAAAGCATAGTTCATTGCTCTCTGAAAATTTGCCCCTGCATTTTTCAATCCAAAGGGTAGCTTGCGATATGCGAATGTGCCCCGCGAACAAATGATTGCAGTCTTTGACTGGTCCTGTGGGCGGATATTTATTTGATTATACCCAGAAAATCCATCCATCAATGAAAAGATTTCGCATCCGGCGCATTTATCAATAATCTGGTCGATAAAGGGTGTAGGGTAGTTGTCTTTTGGATAAGCTTGATTCACATCCCTGTAATCAACGCACACTCTAATCTTTCCTCAACCTCCGCCTTGATGGCAACGACTTTCTTGGGGTGCACCTGCCTTAGCCGTTGTCGTACCGGTTTGACATCTGGATACATCTTAATTTCGTGTTCAACTATGCTCGAGTCGATACCTAGCGTTTCATCATATGACCAAGCAAAGACATCTCTAAACTTGCGAAAGAGAGTGCTATATATTTCCAGTTCGGAAGAAGAACAATATTTGCCAACATGAATGTTCTCTACAACATATGTTTTGGTCGAGATGTTTATGGCAATAGTCTCTTCGATATTGGATAGGTTTCTCTCGAAATCCACCGTGTTTACAGTATTCGTCAAAAAGTCAAATACTGAAGGATGTTGTAGGTCGCCGGAATTATCTTCTTTACAAGTCGGAAGATGGGAACGATGGTGGTGATCTTCCCATGGTGCCCCATCAATCATCATCGATTGAATGATTCCTTCGTCTGTAAGGTGCACTTGCGACCAAGGATCTGAAGGGGTGCCATATTCCTTAGACCTATCTATCCAAACGCTTGACGAGCATTGATGTTGGTTTGCCTCCCATTCTGAGAACATTGGTTGCTATAATATTTCCAGTAGGGTTAGAGGCAAAACCTACGAATGATCCATTTTAACATCGTTTCCTGACATCTTTTGAATGGAAGATATCATATTGTAGGTTCCTACATTAGCCACTTCCACCAAATTGGTAGGAGACAGTAGGGTAAAAGTTCCCATTAACGTAGGTCTTTTAGTAGGCCTACTCCAATATTATGAAGCATGCTAGAGCTTTCATGGATCATTGGAATACTTCCCGTAACTTGCGAACTGTTGGGGAGAAAAGTTTGTTGGTCGATGATTGTAATTCATCCTTGGGAAGGAAATGTAATTTTCCTAAAGTAGGTCGACACAACAGCTGCCATGGAATATATCCAGGGTCTTCCCAGTAGGATGTTGTAATCAAGATTCTTGTCGATGACTTCAACATCGATTTCTACTATTTTTCCCCCCAGTTCGACTTGCAAGTTACTTAGTATCCCATACGGGGTGTACGTTCGTCCATCAAATGCTTTTAATGTTGTTGACGATCGCAACAAATATGGAGACCCCAGAGTTTTCCAGAAACTCATCGACATGATACATGTGGATGCCCCCTCATCAATAATTGTTCTATGAACAGTTTCGTTGAGGGCTTTCACTTGAATGAGGAAAGCTAGTTGAGCTGGTAACTGAGGGTCGTATCCTTTATGATTAAAAGATACAAGATCGGAATTCGTTGGATCAATCCCACCTATTACTGACAATAAAGCCTGCTTTTGGGAGGGGAAATTTTGTAGCACTTCAAGAGTCAACATCGCGGATGGTGATTGGGCTAAATCCTCCACTATATTATAGTGTTGTGCTGCTCGGGCACGAGGATTAAACGTCGATTTGTGTACTACTCCTTTTGGCGGTTTTATTGTTAATTCAAGAATGATGGGTGGCACGACTTCTGTTGAAATCGTTGTTGAACTACTAGGTTGATCATTATCCTTGTTGTTCAACATCTGTGGATTCCCGTAATCTTTACTGCTTGTCGTTATGAGAGTATCATTTAGTTGCTTCGAGACTGACAACATTAGTACTTGGGACGGGGAAGCATTTTCGCTTGCAACTAGATTTGTTCCTAGGTTTGGAAACGGATCAGTCAATACAGTTGAGGTTTTGGAACTTTTGAAGAATTTTCTAAGTTCTTCTTTGTATGGACACTCTCGGGTCCAGTGATCCTCGTCACATAAACTGCATGGATTTTTTGGTTTCGCATTCCCAGAAGGGTTCGCAGAAGATTTCCTAGGAGATGAGTCTCCCTGGTTTTTCTTCTTCCCCTGTTTTTTTCTTCTTGCCTCCTGGTTGTTTGGTTTCTTTGCCTTTGTCTGTTGACACGACATTTACTTCCGAGGCTAGAAATTCGTCATTTGCATCTTGATTCGAAACCGTGCAGGCCTTTTTCGATGTGGCCTTTGCGGTTTTAGTGCTTGTCGTACCTATCACACCATCGTCTGTATGAGAGTCTTTGTTTGATTTAGGAGGCGGTGGAATGGAGAACTCCGGTCCAGGAGCGTCAGGGATTTTATCGTAGAGCGTGCCAAACTGAGTATAGATCAAGTCTAGATATTGTGCATGAGTAATAACTTGCTCTTCACTGACGACTCCGCCCTTTGCCACATATTCTGTAATAGCAGGTAATAGTGACTTAATAAACCATTCAGCCAATAGCTGATCAGGAACATACGTTTTTACCATTCTACGATGACGTCGCCATTCATGAATATGATCGGAGATGTGAGTGGTCGTTGTTTGTTTGAAATTGGTAAGTAACTCGGTTCCTGTTTCATACCTTATGGGTAACTGAAAATGGGTTAAAAAGGTTATGGCTAGGGTGTTGAAGTTATCAAACGAGGCTCTAGGCAATTCGATATACCACTTTTCTGCCGAACCAATTAGAGTTCGATGAAAGAGGCGAAGCCTGATCGAATCATCATTGAGAGTGTTCGCTGAACACCATAGATGAAAGGTCATCACATGATTCGATGGGTCTTCACCCGTATTTCCATTAAATTTAGGAATATCTGACGGAAGTTTATGAGGAATCGCCGGCCACCAAGGGACATAAGAAATTGGATCATTCGTCAGCCGGTTTAGATCTAGTAATTCTAGAGTTGCTACAAAGGGCAACTGTTGAATCAGGTTAGTCGAAGCATACCCAGGATAAGATGGAATCGCCTCAGTAGTGGGTCTTTGCATACCAGCATAATGTATTTGATGCTGGTATCTTTGATAAGGTTGATGGGCATAACCATTATAGTATGGTTGTTGATAACCGCTTTGGAAATGCGGCTGCCCATTACTTACAAAGACTTGTTGCTCAGGTCCCTGATATGATTGCTGGAATTGCGGTTGTTGATTTTGAACCAGCCATGGTTGTTGGACCATTTGGTGTTGTCCAATACTGGATGATTGACCAAGATGAGGAGTCATAGTACCTGTTTGAGCCTGAGTCACTCCAGATAAGGAGGCACTAACCTGAGGTTGTGATTGAATCACTGAGACAAGAGGTTGTTGTATTGCAACCTGAGAAACTTGGGGTTGACATACAACAGGGAGCGCTTGTACTTGCGATGCAGTCACCATAGTAGGTATAGTGGGAATATTTGACATAGGGTGGACTGGTTGCATTGAATATACAACCCTTGGTTGCTGAGGCAGTATTGGCACCCAACCGATGGATGTAATTCCAATTTGACCTGAACTTTGTTGTAAACTCCCATATGGTTGTTCTCCAGGAGGGAACAATGAAAAGGCATATTGCCCCCCATATGGTGGCAATCCAGTACTTAAAGGGTAGATTGACCTTTGAAGACACATTGGATCAATTTGTTGAGTTTCAACATTAGAAATACCAGATGAGAATCCGGATGAAGAAATAGGAACTGACCATGTCGTCGAAACAGTCCCTGATTGGACTCCGGCTTGTTGTTGATAACTTGCTGGGACAGATGGTACACCAGAGAACATTGTTGGAGTAGCGGTAGGAGGTTCTACTGCTGCTGCATCAGATGACATAGTCCTGGATGTCGACGGTTGTTCAGACATATTTAGTCTATCCAAAAGATTTCCTAGCGATTCTACAAGAACTTGCGATGAAGGGAGACTAAATTCTAAGACCAACGAGGGAACAATGACGTTATTCCGATTAAAATAAATTTTAGACGCTTTGACACAACTTGTTTTTTCAATTTTAGAGAGTCAAGAAAAAACAAAATATGACTCTAATCGCCTTCGATTTTTATTGAGCCTGAAGTGACAAGTGCTCAGAGGACCTTTTCCTTTAAGGAGTCTGAAAAGGAGAAAAATGGAATTCTCTGGAGATCTAGGTAGAGGGGATTACCAAACCAATCACAAAACTGCAGAATACTTTTTACGGTACGGTAGCCAATCTTCCCGAATGTTGTGTTCAGTGCATTGTGATCGATAGGGCGGCAGACACGACTTCCTAAGGATAAAGGATGCAGCCTATTGTGGTCTCCCAATATATATTCGATGGTACGTGAAAGCACAAGTTTGTATTGGCACTTGCCGTCTCAGAGTGGAGGAATCACCCAACCAACACTGAAAACAACAATTACCATGTTTTACGACGCCGGAATACGTCTCTAGCCTAGACCTCTAGATGTTGTGTGTTAGATTCCAAAGCGTTGTTAGATTCATTAAATTTATTTTAAGTTGATCTTGCTTAAAAATTTGCCTTTCAGGTTCACCACGTGATGTGTATACAATTCCTAAAATGCAGTCTAAAATGATAAACAAACGTTTAATCTTCTTTTGACAATGAAAATCCTAGCTACTAAGGAAAGAAAGTTAAGAATATTTCAGCAAAGAGCACAGAGCACATGCTAAATGGACTGTCCTAAATAAACCAAGAAGTCAAAATGCAAATGAACATGCATGTATTTGTTTTTTTAGCCTTCTTAATGTATGAATGATGATAAGAAAGCTATGTGCAAATCTGAATTATTTTCAAAGCGACAATACTCAACAAATTTATTTTCAAAATGAAGTGAAGGTAAGAGAGACACTTTGTGATTTCGAAATGAAAATTGCTTTTCGACACTTTAAAAACTACTAATTCAAATCAGATGCAATAGTAACTATATAATTGACTATCAAGAACAATGGGATTGTCTTCTAAAACTGAAAACGACAGCTACGATACTTTCAGATCAAGAAACGACAGTTCGACTATGCTACTTTTTTGCAAAAGAGAAGTGAAAATGGCGCAAAATACATAAAAACACTTACAGTTCTTTGCACTAAGGAGGCGTAATAATGTAAGAGAAGGGGGTTTTCACAGAAATACACTGACCATAGGTAGCAAAACTCCTGAATAGGACTCAAAACAGTGAGAAAATACCACAGTCTGAAGGTAAAGTTAACCTTCTCTGACCATCGCACCTATCACACTGTGAATTCAGTATGCAGCGCACCTACTGCACTCGGGAAGTGCGATGCATACAGACTTCCTTGAAGGCAGGGTACGATGGTACTTGTGCGAGACTTTAAACAAGTTTTTACTCACAATTTGCAATTCAGTTCAGGGATTTAGGCCGAGTAAGTAATGTTCAGTATATGTAAAACATAGGGGTGATCTAAAGAGGTTACAAGAGCCACCACTTAAGGCAATTAGATAGTTTGCAGATCGATTGTTTAATTCATAAACAAAACCCGGAGATAGACTGAAGCAGCATTGATCTACCTTGCATTTTTATAAGAAATGCAGTTCGAAGGCTAGCTGGCTTGGTTTCAGGCTCCGTCTATAAGTTTGTAAAAGAAACAAAGATAGACAGGCTAACAAACAATCTAGTCGCTCCCCAATGGAGTCGCCATTTTGTTACCGGGAATAGTGTCCACTCGGATGCTGCTATTCCCACTAAGACTGGTAGCTATCTTAGAAATAAACAAGTAAAGCCTAATTTTGTTTTCCTTTATGAAAATAGATAAGAGTGGAACCAAGGAGACCAACCTTAGTCTTGTGCTTGATTTCCTTGTTTGATTCCTCTCTTTCCTGATAGAGCTTCTCCGCTTCTTCTTCGTCTGCCCAGCTTCAAAGAGCACCTGTGGAATCACAGCAACATACTACTATCGAAGAACAAAGATCTATATTCATAAATAACACTTGACCAGATGTGTGTTAACCATACAAATGCATATATAAGTAAACATACAAGAATATGGAGGAAAACTTGAATAGCTTTATTAAGATGAAAAGTAGCAACAGGATTACAACCATATGTTCTGACCCAGCATCATCCTCCAGCTAGAAAGCCCTTCTTCACCTCAAGTAAATCTTAGATCACCCAACACTATGAAGTTTCACCAGAAAACCAACAGCGCTTCTCTACAAGATACAAGATTCTATCCTTTGGATCTCTGTGATGAGGGATCCATATATAGATGATTGTAGGGAGGTGAGTCATCTTCTGGGGTCTTGATTAGTGTCCTCTCTCTGATAGTTCCTGCTTCCACTTGGAGAATGGTGATCTTTTACTCATCCCTGGTCAAAAACAGAGAGGCAAGTGTCAGAGGGGAAGCTTCTGGAAGATTCCATGATCTTTGACCTTGCATTTTGTCCCTTCCATTTGTCCATTCCTGACCATCGCACCCTAGAGAGGAGCCATTCAGTATGCATCGCACCTTGTACACTGGGAAGGTGATATGCATCGCACCCTCTGCACTGGGTTTTCAGTATGGTCTAGTTTTGATCATTTATGAGCATTTTTTAGTGGATAACTTCTGGGAGATGATGTAATCAGTTGACCTTGTTCCTTTAGGGAGTGAAGCAACACTTTTAGGGACTTAGGAGCCCTCAGTTTATGGACATTTATGATTGGGGTTGAAGTGCCCAAAAATGTCTATAACAATTACATAGCGTTCATAAATAAATAACATGGAACTACAAATAGAGCCTTAGCATAGGTAGCTATCTAAGTCAAAATGGACATCATAAATGGTCAAAAGTGAGGGGTAATTGCGACATATAGTCTTTACATCCTCCCGGGTAGCAGATCTTGGGTTATACTTGTCCCATTGTATCTTAACTTGGTCCACCAAGTGATGCTTGAGCTATCAAACCCGATGGCATAATATACATATTGGTTTAACCATTATGGTTCCCAAGTCTGAGACCTATAATTCCCTCTAATCCAGTTTGCGGGATTCATCAAAAACATAATGTTATAGGAAATATACATAAAATCATCATGAGTTTTATGCAAGTGGGGTGGTAGTACAAGATAATAGGAAACTGATCCAATTCTCTTTTTGATTCTAAAAGGTCTTATAGATTGATGTGGTAACTTCACACATTTCTCAAATTGAATAGGGATAGAAGAGATGTTTGCATACTCTTCCAGCACATAATGGTATACATTTGTACATATTGTTTTCCCTTTTCTCTATAAATCTTTGTTTGTGGGTCACACAATAAGAAAAGAGATTGCAACGTCACTGATGCCCTTGGCTCTATTCCGGGTATTGGAAAATATGCCTTCCTCTGCAGGAAGGAATGGAGAATTTGATCCTTTTTCTTTACCCTATCTTCAAATAATAAGGAAAGAGATTGCAACGTCACTGATGCCCTTGGCTCTATTCCGGGTATTGGAAAATATGCCTTCCTTTGCAGGAAGGAATGGAGAATTTGATCCTTTTTCTTTACCCTATCTTCAAATAA
The DNA here is from genome assembly GCA_000404065.3 of Pinus taeda. Taxonomy (NCBI): domain Eukaryota; kingdom Viridiplantae; phylum Streptophyta; class Pinopsida; order Pinales; family Pinaceae; genus Pinus; species Pinus taeda. The sequence continues at coordinate 219,163 of APFE031276787.1, read as the reverse complement.
TATTTCTGTTCTACCTTTTGGTGTCTTCATAAAGTTGGGAGGTACACATCCCCTATAACAATGTCAAAAATGTTAGGCACAATACAGGGCTTGAAATACTTCACTCAAAATCCACCTAGAAACTTGTCAACAAGTCGACTCTGATCACATACACTTATGACCACTCTTTCAACCCTTCAGCTCTTCAAAGGCAGTGTTGGATTTGTTTTTTTGGTATTTTCTAATATATTATTGTTAAAATGCTAAAGTTAACAATCTAATTTGAAAAAAATAAATGCCACTATATTCCAACTTCATACATTTAAGAGCTAAAACATCAATTGAATACTTGGGAAAACATGAGGAAAATACTGAAAATAAAGAAAACCCAAAGGGTGGGTTCTTTTGTCATGATAGGGGCCGGTCCAATTAAGGATCAACCCAAATGCATCTATAAAGAGACAACTTTACCCACACTCATATTATTATAAGCCATAAAAGTATGTATCCAGCAGTTACCTCCTTGCCTTCTATGGTGAAAGGTAGGGTTAAACAATATAGAATGTTCAAAAGAAAATAATTAAAATCCTTGAATTCCATAGGCCAAAACACTCATTGTAGATGCAAATCTGCCTTTATAAGCACATACTAGGAAAGAAAATAAGCAAACTCGTGAAACTGTGAAACAGGTGGAAAAATATATAAAAGTCTCTAACTTCCAAACCAACTATCCAAGATGATTCACATAATTTATATTTTTAAATTTTAAACTAGAAATCAAGACATGGTTTTCAAATTTTAAACCAGAAATGAAGACATAGTTTTCAAATTCCAGAATAAAAAATTGAAATATCTAAATTATACCAAATTTTGTGTTTCACATTAGGAAGTAATATCTACATTATACAATTTGTGTTTCATAATAAAAGGAAACTCCAAGATAGGAAATAGTTTAGTGGGGGGGGCTCTGATGGGGATCGCGCGCCGTATCCGCGAAGGTCTAGGATAACCTAGCTGCAGGAACCGCAAGATCATAGGCCGCCACACCTGATCGGCAAGCACAGAAGCGGACTACGTGGTTTGGGTTTGTTCAGCTCTCGAAGACGGTTATTGGCGATTTGACCAGGATGGAAGACTTCGGTATTACGGACCTCGTGGATTACTCTGAGGATCCTCTAGAGGGGCATAAAATATTTTGAAACCCTAATGAGGCATCCCCGGGTTTCTTTACTCCAGCTGTTGAAGTGGCCTCCACACAGGACACCTTACATGTGGTCTCCCTGCCTGATCCACTCTCCACATCGTATGACCTGGAAGCTCCGCCTCTCTCGTCTGGGACTGCCCTTCTACTTTCCTCTCTCACACCAGACTCCTTGGCATTCGACTCGCTCCCATCGCCGCGACTCGATCCAACTTCGGCTCAAGTAGAGACTCGGGAGACAGCAGAAAATCCCCAACAAGAAGCTGGGATTAGGCCTTCTGGTTGTTTCAGTTTAGGCCCTCAATGCACAGCCCTCAAAACCCGCCCCTCCGGTTAGGGTTTCAAATCCACTAGTAGATCACCCAACGGCGCCTCGCACGAAGAAGCAGAAATCGAAATGCATCAGAGCGACTGCAAAAGACATCACCATAGCCTTCGGTGACCCCACCGATTTTGAGGATACTATGGCACTGACTCGAACGGTCCTGGTTGGACATGTGCGGGGGCGTACCTTCTCGGCGGAAAGATTGACGCTATAGGTTAAAGAAATATGGGGTGCTCTTTTCTCTGAATTGCCAGAGGTACAAGAACTTCCAAGGGGATGGTTCTCACTCCACTTTGCGAACGAGGGCTTCACGGACACAGCACTCGCACATAGAAATGGCACCTGTGTTATTGAAACGATGGAGCCCCCTATTCGATCCAGAACGCGAACATATTGGAGCAGGCCCACTATGGGTGAGACTGCTGGGGCTGCCTTTACAATATTGGACTGGGGATTCTTTCACCAGAATTGGGGACGCACTGGGTACGTATTTGGAACATGATCTTTCGTATAAGGATACTAAGAAAAGAACCCTTGCTAGAATCCTGGTGCACCTGGACACTCGGGATGACTTGGAAGAAAAAATCACACTAAAATGGGGAAAATTCAGCAGAACACAGATTCTGGATTATGAAGGCGTTTCATTCCGTTGCAACCGATGTCACCAAGTGGGTCACCTATTCAAGGAATGTCCATTGAACAAAAGTCAGGAAGGATCTCCAAAAATCTCGCCCGCGGCATCCAGAGGTGTCTCCCCAACTATCCCCCGTCCTCCTCAAAGCAGCGCGGATCCTCAAGGCGCCCCAGAGAAAGCAGACATGCTCAAGACAGCTCCACCCTCGCCTATGACTGACCAGGGCTCGGGCAGCAGCAGTGGCAACGCAAGCTTCAGGGACCTCCCTTATCCCTCCCTCTTACTCTTTAGATCTCTCATTTGTATATGTGAATTCAATTGCATGTACTATGGCACAGTGCACTATCCCTCCGCCCCCTCTGATCCCATCTACTGCTCCGCCCTCATTGTCCCTTACATCTTCGCCCTCATCGCTCTCATCATCCAGATCAACTCCCTCCCATCCATACTCCCTTCACCCTCGATCTTCACACATGGTGGCCTCTGATACACAATTCGGGTTGGGTTTAGTCCCTCTTGGTCCTGGTTTCCTATCTACCCGGGGTCGTAAATCAAATCTCAACAAAGCCATCAGGCATGTAGGTGCAGAAGTGGCTGCTAGGCGCCAAGCCACCATCGATGGGGTCCTTAGCGCATCAAAACCCCCAAAGATTGGTCCCCCATGAAGTGCCTCTCCTTTAACTGTCGGGGCCTGGCTAGTTCCCCAAAGAAACTAGACCTCAAACGACTTTTTGAGGTCGAATCTCCTGATATCATTCTTCTACAAGAAACCCTCGGCCCTACAGAGTCCACTACTCACTCCCTCACCTCTTTGTCGGCAAGATGGAATTTCCTAGCTTCTGATGCTATTGGCAGATCGAGGGGGCTGGCGATAGGGTATAATCCCAAATCTATCCGATTGGACTCCTCTTGGGGAGGCTACGGCTATTTGGGAGTGGACATATTCTCAATACACCTTGGCCTCTCCCTTCGCATCGTCAATATATATGGACCCTGTCAACAACGGGAAAACTTTTGGAGTCATCTATCAACTATAACCTATTGACACTAGACTGCATCATTTTGGGAGGAGACTTGAACTTTTCTCTGGGGTTCAGGGAGTCATGGGGTTCAATGGCCCAAGTAGATTCCATCACTGATTTCATGAGGAGCTTATTGGAGCAGCACGATTTCATTGACATCCCTATGCAGAAGCCCCTCCCCACGTGGAGAAATAGAAGGGTAGGGACCGCTGCTCTAGCTCGCAGACTGGATCGTTTCCTGCTGAAAGGCCCTCTGATGCATCAGTTACATCTCTATAGACAGTGGGTGGGGAATGGTGGTATATCTGACCACTCACCTATTTTAATGGATATCCTGGGCCCTCATCAGAAGTCAAAAGCTCCATTTAAGTTTAATCACATGTGGCTTCAGGACCAGAGTTTTTCAAAACTGGTCACAGATTTCTGGAGAGCACATCCCATTGACAGAGAATCTTCGATGGCTAGGGGTTTCGTTAAAAATCTTACTGAACTTAAACATATTGTGATCAACTGGGCCAAAGATAAGAAGACAAGAGAAGACGTGCAGCTCACTAGAGTGGAAGAAGAATTGAAAGCTCTTATGGATGAGCGAAACCTGGGTTTCATTTCGCAAGAAGACAAGGCTCGTTTGGTGGAACTAGAAAACCAAAAGAATAATATACTCAAGAGTAGGGAGGAGTCTTTCAGACTGCGCAGCAGGGAAACTTGGCTTAAATCCGGAGATGAAAACACAAGATTATTTCACAATTTCGCCAAAGGAAGGAAAGTGGCGAACACCATCTGGAACCTCCCCCTTCCTAGAGGTGGACTGGCGGATTCATTTAACAAACTCTCTCATCTTGGCACTGCACACTTCAGAGGAATATACAAGAGCCCGAAAGGCACAAATCTGGCTGAAATCATCAATGTGGCCTCTCACTTCCCTAGATTCGTAGATGAGGAGGATTCTGAAGGTCTATCGGCACCTGTCACTATGGAAGAACTGGAAAGTACACTCAAATGGTTTCAAAGGGAAAAGAGCCCTAGGATGGATGGCTGGACAATAGAGTTCTACATCGCCTTTTTTTATCTCATGGGAGGAGATATCTTGAAGGTGGTAGAGGAAAGCAGAACTTCGGGCAGTCTCTATAATGCTATTAACTCCACCTTCATCGCCCTCATTCCTAAATTCGATTCCCCATTCTCCTTTGATGACTTCTGCCCCATATCCCTGTGCAATGTACTCTATAAAATTATCTCTAAGATCATTGCCAATAGGATCAAGCCCTTCCTGTCAAGACATATCGCCCCTCAACAATTTGCTTTCCTGGAAGATAGGCAGATCCATGAAGCTATTGGCTCCGCCCAAGAAGCGATTCATTCCATTTGGACCAAACACCTTAAGTGTATTCTGCTGAAGATAGACCTATCCAAGGCATTTGACCGAGTCAGTTGGCTTTTTATCAAAATGATTCTCATTCATATTGGTTTCCCTCTCGCCCTCATCAATTGGATCATGGCCTGCATTACATCTCCCACCTTCAGTATCTTGATCAATGGATCTGCCTCACACTTCTTTCACTCCGAAAGAGGGCTGCAACAGGGCTGTCCTCTTTCGCCACTCCTCTTACTATTGGTCATGGAAGCCCTAAGCCGGCTTATCATCACAGCAAAAAGGGAAGGGACTATCAGAGGCCTCAAAATCACTGATGAATGCTTCCTCACTCACCTACTGTTTGTAGATGATGTCCTAATCTTATTGGATGGCAGCATACAGGACACATCTACCTTCATTCGCATTCTAGGCCTCTTCTCACAGGCAACGGGTATGGAAGTAAATCGATTGAAATCTACTATCACTCTGGTTGGTACTTCAGCAAACGAAAACCATATGGCAAGGCAGGCATTCCCATACACTTCTCAGCCATTGGACAGGGGGCTAAAATATCTTGGATATTGGTTAAAGCCGACATGCCAAAAGATCGCTGACTGGGTTTGGCTGGTAGCAAAAGTGGAAAAAATACTATCCTGCTGGAGCCATAGATATCTATCTAGGGCTGGGAGGTTAACCCTGATCAAATCAGTTCTTGAAGCAACGCCGGTATTCTGGATGGCACTGGCCTGGATCCCTCGGAACATTCTGGCAAAAATACAGCAGTTATGCAATAGATATTTATGGGAAGGAAACCAAGACAAGCATATCTTTTCCTGGATCGGCTGGAATAAGATAGCTTTACCAAAGAAATGGGGAGGCTGGGGGTTAAAGGAGCTCCCTATATTTGCTAAAGCCCTGGCAGGGAAAATGGGATGGGCTCTACTGACGACCCAAAGCTTATGGGCTAGACTTACCTACCACAAATACATATGGCCCCTCAGCATCATCGATTGGGTTAGACTCCCAGTATGGAACAAAATAGGAATATCATCTATCTAGAAGGCCCTATTACACTCTCTGCCACTAATCAGAGACTACTTGGTATGGCGTATCAGAGCCGGGAATAGAGCAAGGATTGGGCTCGATCCTTGGACCGGTAGTGGCGGGAGGCATATACTCCCCCGAGACCTGGTGGAACATCTCTCAGCACAAGATATCAAAGTAATCTTGCAGATCGCGGATCATGATCACTCTGATATATTCCACCAGGCATGGAAATCCACGCACCAGCTAAACCTCCCCAGCAGATGGCACCCAGTTTGGAGAGAATACAGAGAGGCCATGATTGAATCACATATTCGAATTACAGAGGGATCGGACGAACTAGTATGGAACCTGGCTGAATGCGGTATATACTCCCCCAAGGCAGGCTACCTCCAGCTAATCTCTCATAAGAAGCCAGAAGTCCTAGCTAGATGGTGGCAGAATATTTGGAAATATTCCGCATCACCTCGATCAAAGCTCTTCACCTGGTGTATCTTGCGAAATAAAATACCCACCGGAGAACAGCTTATGAAAAGGGCACAGTATGGTCCTACCTGGTGCGTTCTTTGCAAAGAAGCCTCAGAGTCAACAGAACATATATTCCTGAGATGTCGTTCGACTCTGAACCTTTGGAAAAACCTTAAGAACTTCACAAATTACTCTGGTGAATGGAACGGAACAGACCTCATTAACGCATGGACAGAATGGGATAGGAGAAATAAAGGCTCAAAGAATATCAATCTGCCCATAATCGTAAATTGGTCCATATGGAAATCTAGAAATCGGTTAATATTTGAGGACAAGTCGATTCACTGGCCATTGATTGAGGCTGGTATCATCACTGCCATGAGAGAGCTACCAGACCCACCCCCTCCAAAATCTCGACATCCTACCCCTCCCCCTCACATCGATCAAGGCATACCTTGGGCCTACTTCGACGGAGCCGCAAACATGCAAAGCTTTGGGGGCGGCATCATTATCCATTTACCTGAGCATCATCTATTCAAAATTAAGGCTGGTCTGGGTGCCGGAACCAACAATTTCGCAGAACTCATCACACTGCGTCACTTACTTCATTTTTCACTAAGTCACCACTGCTCTAGCATCAACATATTCAAGGATTCTCATATCATCATAAATTGGATCAATGGCACATCCACATGTCATATACACACACTCAGCGTTCTATTGAATAAGTTCTCGAACTCAAATCAGCATTTAACAATATCACCGTTTCACACATCTACAGGGAACATAACAAAGGCACTAACAAATTATCCAAGGAGGCAGCGATGATGGACAAAGGCATCTGGGAGATCACCGAGATACAAGACCAGCAGGAACAAAAATTTTACCACCGTCCTTACATAGACCCGGGATGTCCAACCACGGGTCATCTAACAGTTTAAAGGAATGTGCACGTCCATGACAGCAGTAATATATGGACAATTTTTGTAAATTTTTGTTTTTATTTGCAGCTAGATAGATGCCAAAAAGGCACACTGTAAACAACAATACTTAGAAAACCCTGCGTGGTAAATCTATACAGCAACTCAAACTGATAATTTTTGAAAAAGATCAGATACAACAGAATGACTATGGCATATGCTTCAATGCATCTACATATGTAAATTTTCAATATTAATGAAATTTACGGATTTTTCCAGTGGAAAAAAAAAAGGAAACTCCATTTCATTTTTAAATTCATTCCTCATTAAGATATAAGTAGCAGGAGGAGTTACTTTGGGTTATCTTAGGTGGTTAGGTGGAACAATTATTATCCTTCTTACCCATGTTCAAATCCCACCCTCAACAAAGAAAATGATGACCTTTGATGTTTTTGATGATTATGATGTAATGATGATCCAGATTTAAACAGGAACGCAACAAATTACAGAGATAACCATATACACAAAATGCAGCGGAAATAATACTTCATTTCATTAATGGAAAATACTGAAACATGCTTACAATCAGAGATGGAAATAAACTAGCTAGGGCGATGGTAGCTTATCTCTGAGAAGAGATGTGATGGCTACATGCCTCTGAACTGTGTTACAATGAGGCTCGAAGGCCTATTTATTGTTGAGAAACAATGAAAAACCCTTAACATTCCAAAACCTAACCCTAGGAGATGAAAACGCCAAATTGTGGGCCCCGTTTGGGGGTAAGTTGATACATCAACTTCCCGGGGTCGTAACTTTAGCATATGATCTCCGTTTGACGCGTACAATAGCTCATTAGAAAGATCTATTCGAGCACTATCATTGTTGGAACGGGCAACATGGTCCATTGCATGGACCCATGTTGCCCCTGGATTCCCCAAAAAACGTCGTTTAGGGCCTCAAAACGGCTCCGGAAGTTCAGGACCCGAAAAACTGCTAAAAATAGTAAGTTGTGCTACAATTAAGGAAACTGAAAATGCTGAGAAAGACAATGGTGGGGTCCAGGTGGACTTGGCAGGTGGCCACCAACATCCACTTGGATCAGACGACGCCTTCTCCATTCATGTATATGATCAGAGATGTGCGTAGCCGTGTCCTGCTTGAGAGACATAAGGAGATGCATTCCCGTCTCGTACCGAATGGGTAATTGAAAATGAGTGAGGAATGCCATTGCCAATGAATTGAAATCTTGAAAAGACGCACGGGTCAATTCAATGTACCATTTAGCAGCGGAGCCGGTGAGAGTCCTTTGGAACAGGCGAAGCCGAATTGAATCATCAAGCCATGAATTGGACGAACACTTAAGGTGATAAGTCATTACATGGGCTTGAGGATCCTCTCCAGCTTTGCCGTAGAATTTGGGACAATCGCCGGGTATCTTAATTGGAACTGGTGGCCATTGTGGATTATGCAAGATAGGATCATTGGTTAACTTCGACACATCGGGCAGTTCCAACGTTGCTAGAAATGGTAGCTGTGGGTTGAAGGACATCTGTGGATATGAGGTAGGGCCCGAGTTCCATCTAGTTGCTAGTTGCCCCCATTGACCTTGTCTGGAAGGACCAGGTTCAAAAGGACCTTGTCCATAGGAACTCTGTCCATAAGGGTTATATCCATAACTAGATGGTTGATTCTGGATCTACCCCCCAACGCCCCATTGGTTACCATATTGACCTGCAGGAGCTACATTTGGTTGCTGGTAATTTTGATAAGGGGTGGCCTGCGGCTGTTGATAATTTTGATACAGGACAAATTGATTTTACCCCTGGGGTTGCTAGTATCCATAGGGTTGCTGGGCTCCATATTGAGCCTGGGAACCAGGCTGCGTTTGATAAGAAGGTTGGGATTGATACCCACCTTGCGGCTAGAGACTAGTTTGATTCTAGGGCTGGTAACCGGGTTGAGCTTGAGAAGCAAGAACCATCTGCATGCCCGGTTGAGCAGGCCTAGAGAGATATCCTTGCGAAGACTGAGGTTGGTCCATTTGGCCGGAAGGTTGTCCTGGTTGGATCTGAGACGGACCTACTTGCCCAGAAGGTTGAGCTTGCTGGGTGTTTGGTTGTCCTTGCGCAACCGAAGGTTGTCCTTGCAGACCAGATGGCTGACTAGGTTGAGCAGCGGGCTGGCCTTGCTACATGTAAGGCTGGCCACCCTGCCCAGACGGGTACCCTTGCTAGGTTCCAGGTTTTCCTTGTTGCGCATAAGGTTGTCTTGGATTCCCGTAGGGTTGACCCGAAGGGTACCCCTGCTGGACTCCAGGTTGTCCTTGTTGAGCATAAGGTTGTCTCGGGTTTCCAGAAGGTTGCCCAAGATAGGTAAAAGACGGACCACCAAAGGGCGAAGGTTGTCCCTGGGAGGGTTGTCCTTGTGAGCCTCCAGGTTGCCCTGGATAGGTTTGGCCATAATACTGCTGCCCACAATTAGGCTGCGTGTAGGATGGCTGACCTTGGTATGATGGTCCTTGATACGTCTGCCCTTGATCCAGATGGAATTGGCCACCACCATAACCAGTGGTACCCCAAGCAACATTCAACAGAATTGAAGACTCAATTGCGGGTTGAGCTGGCAAGGAGGTATACAAATGATGACCAATAGGGTCATAAGAAGGGCCTTGCGCCCCTGGATTTTGGACAGCATGCAAGTATTGAGAATATGCCCCCCCTGTTGAAATGGCATTAGAAGAAGGCAGGGCACTGCTTGTAGGGCGAACAACTCTGGCAGCGTGTGCTGATTGACCACTATGTACTGGACCACGGGATGGGCTGGAAACAGTAGTTACGACGGAAGATGCCGTAACGGCACTAGCAACTGGAGTCGATGAAGCGACACAAACGGTCGGATTGGTCGGAACTGACGTGACAGTGGTATGGTGAACTTGGGAAACAAAAGATATCGTAGTGGGAACGATGTTATTATCCCACATAGAAGAGGAATTCCCAGAGCCCATGGCATCCCTCAGAGATCTATAGTGCGCAGGCACTGTAATACCGAGAGGTGTAATAGTGTAGGGCGTAGATATGACCGGGGATGTGGCCGAGATAGGAGTCTCAATACTTGACATAATAGGTGTTCCACTCGATACAGGAGATGTGTCTTCCATATCAGAAGAAGCCATTGGGGTCGAAACACCAGTAGGAGTAGAGGGATAATCCTCTTCAGAAGGCTCCCAAACAGGGTTCCAAAACAAATCGTAAAGCTCGTCCTCTGGAGCACGAGAGTTCAACGGTTGGACACTTGGAATAACAGGGAAAGTGTCACCACAAACTGGTGTCTCAGGAGCAGCAGAAGAAGGAGACCTTTGGTCACTCGGGATGGGAGACGGGATCGATGGATCCACCAGGATGATCGAATTCAACAAAAAAACCTAGACAAGCTAACGATAAAAGACCCTACTCAAAACTAACGCAAACAAGATCTAACAAGGTAAATGTCATCGTGGTTGAATAAATTTTTAAGACATTAGGACACAACTTGACCTTTTCATGTTTTAAGAGTCGAGAAAAGGAAAAAAGATGACTCTAGTCGCCTTCGAATATTTAGTAAGCCCGAAGTGACAAATGCTCAAGTCAGCCTTTTCTTTTAAGCAATCCGAAAAGGATCAAAAAGTGACTACTCTGGAGAAACTAGGCAAGGGGTTTACCAGACAATCCGTAAAACTGCATATATACCTTAGCAATCATATGAAAGCCAAGGACTTTCCGTACAGCAATCAATCTTCCCGAATGCTGTGTTCGGTGCATTACGGGCTATAAGGCGGCAGACACGGCTTCCTGTGGATCAAGGATGATAACCTAGTGGAGTCTCCCCATATATACATGACGATATGTGGGAGGACAAGTCCGTACTAGACCACAGTTGAGTCACACAAGGAGGAATCACCCAACCTTAAGTGAAAACAAAAGTGACTAGGTTTAACGACGCCAGAGCACGTCTCTAGCCTAGACCTCTAGAATGTGAGCGTTATGTTCCAATGCGTTTTTAAGTTTATTCGATTTATTTTAAAGTTGATCTTGAGTTAAGTTTTGGTTTTCAGGTCCTACCGTATGTAATTTCTCAAAATCCCTAAATGCAATCTATATGCCAAAACATGTCATTCCATTCGATGAATGCTAATTACAAGAGAGTTAGAGAGCTTTCATGCAAACGAAATGATCACAAACAACAAAGAGTTTCCCTAATGCAGCTAATGCAAATCAATAAACTTTTTCTTTTAAGATTACTAAATCACTAATCGAAATGAAAAGTCCTAATTTTCATTAACTGTTTCAAAGCAAAAGAGATTTTCTTTTTCAATAACGGAAAAATGCATTAAAGAACTTTTGAGAAATAATACAAACAAATTCTAACCAATACACACATGTTCAGTTCCTCAAAACATAAATCAAACATCCAAAGAATCAAAAAGGTCCCAAAGACAACAATGAGCCGTGTGATCTGGGCTCAAAGTGAGACGAAGCAGAATTCAAGTGAAGATAGGGAAAATCACCCAAATAACGCAAAAAAATGATTAACAACTACCCAACAAGTGTAAGGGAGAAAAAACAAGAGTCGACTGGACCACAAAAAGATCAAAACACCTTACGAGGGCTCGATTCACAAGGCCACTAGATGCCCTAGGGCTAGAAATGTGAAATTGATAGAAAAAAGCAAACACCCAAAGGGTAGCAATCGAAACCAGTCAAATCACACTCCAACACACTTAAGTAGTGTAATAAAGGTAATTAGGACAAAACCAAAGCTCAAAAATTTGAGAACCAAGCAAACTTCAAAAGTTTACAGGCCTGCCGCGACTGTCAGGCTACAACTAGCGCCTTTCAGGGATTGGCGCGGGTTGTAAGTGTGCAACATGCACCAACTGGCACGACTGTCACGCTATAAACTAGCGCCAGTCGAGTTTTCTATGGAAAAAATAAAAACAAAAGAGCCAAGGCCAAACCAACAATACCTAAGTACTCTCAAGAGACAGAAATAACACAGGTATCCAACACAGGAAACTAAACAAGCGGGAGAAACCAAGGAAACAATCAAGGAACAAGGCAAGTTCCAAGTCGTTCAGTTTGCAAACCAAACCGGAGATGGACTGAAGTAGCGTTGATCTACTTCACTAATGGAAAGCAATAGCGTTTCGAAGGCTATCTGGCCAGAATTCAGGCTCCATCTAAAGTTTACAAATCAAACAACAAGACAAGATAAACAAACAAGGCAAAAGCCAAACTCCCCAACGGAGTCGCCAAATTGTTGTGCAGGTAAATCCCCTCTGTGGACAGAGGCGATCCCACTAGCCTAAATGGGGTCAATCAAACAACGCTAACACGTAGGTTCCTAATTTCAAAGTAAAGGCCAATGATGAGAGCCTACATCGAATCCAACGCTTATATTTGTAAAAGAGTCATCGCTTCCGTTCTTTTGCTTCAGCTGGTCATAATCCTCACGATCCTCGTGAATAGACACCTGCACATGAAAAGAACAAAACAAATACAAGCATAAAATCCAAGAAATGCCACTTTATGTATCAGTCAGAAAGGATACAACTCAACATCATAGTAAAGACACGATGAGTGAGAACCATAATGATAATCGCTTCTATTATTATGCATTAAACAAAAGAATACAACCAATCTAACGTCAAATCCCTCCTGGCTGGCAGTTTGATCAACAACACATGCCTTGCAAAGCGTAGGGGATGGGGGAACAAGGGCCTCTTTCTCTCTCGATTACTAAATGGATCTCCTCCTAAGTTTAGCCTATAGGGATGGAACAATGGCCTCTTGCAACATGGCTTAGCATATTCTCAGAACTTGGAATTAGATTTGGAGCTTGAAAGTGTAGAATTATAACTAGTTGTCCCAAAGGGAAAAGAAACAAGCTTATATAGAGGTAGGAGGAGTAGATAAGACCATCCACAAGATTCATGGGATTGTCCTTATCATTAGGAAGCTTCCATGAGAGGTGGAGAACTACTTCCCTCCTTGGGAGATTTGAAGCCCAACTGAACTAACTCAAACTGGAATCAGTTCATGGATAGGTTAGAAGGAACCTTCGGAAGTTTGTTTGTTAAAAAATTTACCCAACTGGGTTGGCGCTAGTGCGACTCTGGGACAGAGTGCCAGCTAGCGCGCCCTCTTTGGAGGATTTCCCCCATTGGCACGAGTGATACACTGTGGAACAACGCCAATGGAGAAAGGGCTATATTTTTGGGTATTTTGCAGAAGGTGTCTTCAGGGCGTATGGAGTACATACTTTAAGTGATACAATGCAGGTGTTTTCAAGTTATGTCACTTCTCACAGGTCCCGGAATAGGTCCTCCAATGTGCGGGAGAAGGGGTAACAGGGATGGTGACAAAATACTGTGTAACATAGTGTTTGCTTTCAGTTGGCTACTTGCATGCTTGTTTACTTTCATGTTTTGTTTGCTTGTTTGTGTGTTTTCTTCTTTTCTTACTTGTTTTGCTTTCACTTTTACTTCTGCTCTTTCTTTGCTTTGTTGTTTGTTTAATTTGTTCATAGGTTAGTTTGCATGAAACCATGTGTGACTTATGAAACGAGTTGGGTAAAGTACAAGAGGGTTTGTATAGCTATCGCTACTTGGTTATCTGTCATCTTGCCTCAGTATGATGAACTTGTTACTCTTAGTCCATGATATGTCAAAGGAAAATAAGTACTTTTCGAAGTGAACCTTAATGTAAACACAACACTTGTGTGCTAACCAATGTCACCTTCTCTAATCGATTTTTTTTGGGTTAACCCTCAGTCAAGTAGAGTAAGGTGAGGGGGAAAACATTAACAAGAACGTCAGAGATATAATAAACTACTTCTCTATTGGAACAACCTCCAGTGCTATCCAAAAGTCAGGATCCCTCTTCCGCCTCTAAAATGAATAAGTGCTATGCACAATGAAAATGAAAAATGAAAAAAAAATGAAAAGTAAAAAAAAATAAAAAATAAAAATGAATAAGGTGAAAGAAGAGAAAGGCTTCTTGCGTAGGGAGGTGATGAAAGTAACTCCATCGGGGTACTGACCAGGCTCGCTAGCAACGGAGCCCTGCTTGTGTTCCTATGTGACTCGATCGGGGTATTTTTCAGGCCTACTGGCAGTGGAGCAACACCAGAGATGAAACTAAGACTTTGACAACTATACTGCTTGTGCACCTATATACCCCTCAACCCCAATCGAAACAACTATGTTGCCTTGGCTTGGAATTTGTGTCAATCGACTAAGAGTTTGGTAGATGCTACATCTTACATCACGTTAGTGTGAAACCAAGATGAGCTAAGAACTAAAAAATACTTCCGGAGGTGTTAGACTTGCTTTTCACGAACAAGGTGTATGCAGAGAGCTGGAGTTCTACCAGTGTGTCGCCAAGTGTTGTAGTGGCTACAACCACCCTCCAAAATTTTTCCTTATCCTGTTTTGGAGCCTCCCTACCAACCTTGCATAGTACATTGTCTTGCTTCATCAAGTACTCAAGCTTCAGTGCTTTCCTCACACAAAGGCAGCTTGTCGAGCACAGTCGATCCATTCCCCTCATAGGCTTCTTACACGGACCTGGTCCAGTTGCAGAATAAGCATCTTCCCCTTGAAAATTACGCATTCCTAGAGGGAAACCAGCCTGTCCCTCTAGGAATTGTGTAATCCTCTCTGATGACCTGTTAGTCTCCAGCATTGCGCAATCCTGCCAGCCAACCCTCCCAGTAGGGATTCTGCAATGTTTCCCATCAATAGGCAGTTCAGCCCAGGATTTGTGCAAATATAGGTAGAAATCAGCTGTTGGGCCCATAAATTGCGCAATCCCCATAGGCAGTCATCCTAACATACACTCAAGAATGAGCATTTTTCCCAAGTTGTTGAGCACTGGAATGCATGGACAGACTGGTTGACCAGTTCCACCCGGGGCCGAGGAAACTTGACTTGCATGCATGCATGACTTGATCTTCCCATAATAGCAAGAGGAAAAATGCTAAAGGTATCCCATGATTCAGGGAACTATTATTAGAAGCCAAGGTTACATGCAAAGTTGTTTTAGAATTTTCCCTTCAAGTGTCGCTTTTTCCTAGATTTGTGGCATGTGCATCTTGAGACCAAACTTATTTATTTGACACGATAGAGCTCATTCATTCATATCGATCTTGGAGCTCTGATATCCCATAACACATCCAGCTTAGCTATTCACGGGTAAGTGGCCTCAACTTGTCTTTTTCAGCATTTTTGTCGCTTTTTGTGTATTCTCTTGTGTGAGTGTTGTTTGCTTGATTTCTTTGAATGCTTGCTGTCATTGACATATATTATAGATTTTCCTAGCTTTGTTTTGATTTTCATTGCTATCTCACTATTGTTGCATGCATGAAACTGTTTTGCACAGACGTTCACCCAACTAACAAACGACCTCACCCACATGCATGTCAATTTTTTTTCTCAATCTTCCATTCATGTTTTGCATGAAAATTTTATCACTTCTGATATCACAAAGCATTGCCATGCATTTCATCGACTTACTTTCTTTAAGTTTCCGATAGGCAAGTCAGGCCAACCTTGACCCGGTCTCTGCCTTCACCAAGGCTTCATTGCATAATCTAGAGAAGGAAGGCTCACCTTCCTCTCCAGATTTTCGCATTCTAGCCCAACACTCGCCTCCTGGAATTAATTGTGCATTTCTAGAGGTCAGTGGTTGCTTGGCCCAAAAATTTGCGCAAAACTATCCCTAGGCTAGTAATTTGTCCCAGCTGGAATCGCACATTACGCAATCCCAGCAGCCAACTGCCCAACTGAATTGCACATTTTGTAGATCCAACATCTAGTTCAGTCCCCCAATCAGTCCAAACTACCTTTTTCATAGTTCTGCCAGCCATTCACTCAGCCTCCCAGTAAAAATTTGCACAATCTTTCTCATTAGTTCCCCGGGTATGTGTTGTGTCCTTCCCCAGATTTACTTTATTTTCATTGACATATTTCTTGCCATGCATGCTTCTTGTTTTATCTTTCAGGTGTTCATATATGTCAATGGCTTCCAAGAGAATAGGATCCCAGGACACTAATGGTGTTGCAGTTGGAACAACAGTTGAACAGGTGTCCTCTAGCATGCTGATCTATGAAGATACGAAGTTGTATCTAGACAAGGACATCAAAATGAAGTAGCAAGAGGTGAATGAAAATTTCGTAGGTACTTTTGGTGAAGACCTCAAAGACTATCAGGTGTACGTGAACATTCATAATTCCATCCTATACCGGATTGCATGCATACCCTGTGTTCCCATGTGTGGATATGATTCACTGGATCATCTGTCACACTGACCCTGAGATGATGACCTTGAGCAGTGTCAATGCGATGAAGCTTGCAGCCTTCTGGGCATGAGACTATGGCGAGATGTATCATATGGACGAGCCCATGACTATCATGACCCCTCCGTTCATCTTGCCCAATAGCAAAGGCCACTCCAGAGATATTCTGAAGGATTGAGTAAAGGAGCTAGCTCGTTTCAAGATGACCCCTAACTGGACCTAGAAGATGAAGATATTGAGGAAGGCATACCAATACTTGGTCTTATTTTCATGTCAATTGAGTGGCCAAGCGAGCACTGAGACGTTCCCTCAGAGTTGGGTGGTCGCGTTGGACCAACCAGCTAGAGAAGGAAGACCATGCAACTGGTCTAGCATACTAGCTCATCAGCTAAAGGAGTAAGTCACGAAGGCTTGACAGTCACCCGAAGGCATGCATGTAAAGATTTATATGTCCGCCTAAATTCTAGACGCAGTCTATGCCCGACATGAGTTCCTGGGCTTAGAGTGGGCATGGTCACCAATGGAGACTATTGTAAGAACATATTTCAAGCTATTCTCTGAGTGCAGCATCAGAGGAGTGATCAAATGGTTGTTCGACCATCTTGTTGCTCCAATGTACAGGTTGATATTCAAACAGGATCCACCCTGCATGTCAAAAGAAGCGATGAAGGCATTGTTAGGCATTGCATATTGGTATGCCTCACTGGATGGCACGTTAATCAGAGTGTTTAGTTTGGAGAAGCCTCTGCATGTTCTACCAAAGTTGTCTTTGGATGTGCTCATCATATAGGAAGTATCATATCATATCTCAGCGGGATTAACATCTAGGCTACAGTGGAAGAAGAAGGCACCTTGGCCCATTGTTACATTGCAGATTGGGTTATATGATATCAAGAGAATCAAGCATATTTCGAAGATAAACAAATGAAGAAGTACTCGTTCGACCTCCGAAGCTTCAACCCGTATGACCCACATTGCATTGTGAAGGATCAATGCATGAGAGTTTAGTTTAATTGGATCCATGGGGCATTTCATTAGACCGAGGAAGAATCATGGAGGTATTTTTACCATCACTCCTAACCCAATGAACAATTTAGTTTGTCGTAGAATGGCTAGCATAGTAGCATGAAGCAGCACCATGGAGAACACCAGCAGTAGCAGTAGTAGCAGCAACAATAGAGGTAGTGGACCCAAGCATACCTACGTGTGACAAAGGGAAGAGAAATATGGTCGACCGCATGGAGGAGGAACAAAGCTACAAGTTTCTAGCAGATCCACTTATAGAAAAAACAGATATGGTTATTCAACATAAGAGGCAGCAACACGAAAAGTGAATCACGTGAAAGCAGAGAGATAAGAAGAGAATGGAAGAAGCAGAGAAGGAGTTGCATGAGCTGAGGGAGAAACTCTAGAAAGAACAAGAGCTATGCCAACAAAAGAAGGAAGTGCAACAACGACATAGTCAAAAAGGGGCACATCATGTGTAGACAGATGAAGCAGCGCCCATACAAGTAGTTGATTCTTCTAAATAGTTGGCATCAAGCAAATAGGGTGAGCCCTCGTAGGGGCAAGACTTTTCTCATGAGATAGAACAGGCTTTCGAGCAGTTGGATGCAGACATGGAACAACCAGAATTGGAATAGGACACTGACCTCATGCCTCACCACAGAAAGATCGACTCACCCACTACAATGCATCCAAATGATGAACAAGTCTTGAATGATAAAGGATGCATTGAGATCCTTGGTGGTCAGCCGGAAGCAAATATGTGCGATAGCTCCTTTGATGAATCTCAACATAGAGTTGTGCACCGTCACAAAGTACCAACTCCAGAGGATCGAACATCCCTTGAGAAGGTTGAATAACAAGTGATCATGACCTATGTGCACAAGGACCCAACCATTTTCGCTGATGCAACTAGAGTGTATGCTAAAGCCACTAGCCCCAATGTTCACTTCCTCATATCTGAGAATGAGTGAATGGTGAAGGAACTACAGGTGGACACACAGGGAGGAGACTTGGTGACAATGTCTGCCTGAGCTGAATTGAAGAAGGCAATACTGGAGGAAGTATTGTCCTTGGACACAGTTATGCGGGCATTGTACTCCAAGTTCAGTACCGTGCATCAAGTAGTCATTCATCTTCATGGATGGAAGCATCCATGTGTGAGAAGAGCTCACATCTTGAAGAAAATAGATGCCACCATTGATAACATGCAAGCATGGATGATGAAGTATAAGGAGCCTCACTTCATTTTCCCAAGATGATGAAGGCTAGTGAAGTTGAGCTGCAAGCATGTATTTAGAGTCAGATCTGGAACTATGAAGACCTACCACAATTCATCATTGGCATACAGGCTTCCCATGCACGAGTATTCAAGAGCATGGAGGATTTTGTGCACATATATATGATTCCATCACTTGCGACTCTCACCCAAGCAAAGACCAAGAACCAGGTCCAACATGAGCTTGACTCGTACTTCGACGAGTTGATGCACATTGCCACTAGTCCAGACTTGCCTATTAGTGTAGATATCATGCGCAAGTATGTTTTTGGTCCTACCACGTTGATGAAAATGATGTGCATTCTTTCAGATGATTTGGACAGAGGAGCCCAATCAGTGTACCCAGATGCCATGGAGGCAAGGTTCAGGTTCCAGACGGATGTCACAGCAGAACATACAAACACTATCAGAGACTACCAATCTTGGCACCAATATGTTACTATTGATCAACATAAGGATGTAGAGCAATTGGACTTCTATAGTTGTCTAAGTAAGAGTGGTGTCTAGTTTGTCTGGTTCAAGCCATTGTTCACATGGGTACATGTGCATTGTAATGTTGATTCATGTCAAGTGTAAGTCCAGTCCCAAGAATGAATGTAACAGTCATAGAGTAGGTGAAGAGTCATCAGGGTAGTTGAATAGTCACAAAGGGGAATGTTAAGGGTCATCCCACACTTTTATATAAATAGTCTCTCATAACTCATTGTATAGGCTTTTGGTCATCCAAGCTTCTACTAAGACTTTCTTGAAGAAGGCTTGGACAGTATTGTAACGTGTCTTGGCTTCTCCACTGCACGGAGCTAGTACATTTCTTTGGAGGAGCAAGAGAATGTGGTTGTAATGTTCTACTAATAGGGCTAGCAGGTTTACATGGTGTATTGTATGATTGTGACTTACACTTCTTTATATAATAAAAGCCAACACATTTTCATGCATATGTTGTTATTGTAGTTGGACTGCTCTGGTTGCCTTAATGATATATGATGTTTAACTTACGTACTTGTATATGAACTTACGTACATGTATATGCTGTTAATCTTGTCACCGTTCGTGTCGACTGCTCTACTGGACACAAAAAAAACCTTTCTCTGAACCATTTTATATCAACCGTCACACTCGTCTCAGACTGATCCATGAGTTCTTTTTGTGTTATCTTACCTTGTATGTTGGACTGCTGCATCTGTGTCGACTATTCTATCGAAAGTTGTGCATGTCCTTTGTGTTGTGTGTTCATACCCTTCCTACTGACAAAGTTATCTTACTTTCCTCTGTGCGACATCACATTCAAGACATCACCTTACGACCCATTGCTGGGACTCCTACACCAAATGGTCTGAGGTCTAATTGGGACTTCTTACGAGGAGATCCCCTTCACATGTTGGCGGGTCCAGCACCATCAACACCAGGGTTGGTTGGGAGTAGGCAGAGGAGTGTACAGGCCTTGCTTCTTGATGGTTGGCTTGGAGATGACACAGGAAGTGCAATATATGATATATTTTTCCAACTTCCTGTCAGATTTTTGGCCAATAAAAAGACTTAGGTAGTATGACCATAAGTTTCTCCACACCAAAGTGTCCTACGACCTAACTATTGTGGAGCTATAAAAAGGGTCTCTTTCACCTCTAATTACATCACATTAATATGTCAATCCAGGAACGTTTTGTTATTTCAAAGAGTGTCTCAGTCTGAGGCTATCATTTGCCAGAGTAGTGCTAGTAGCAAAGTGTTTGAAAATACAAAAGTAAATGGATGCTTGTTTACAGCTTAACTACTTCAAAATATTAAATCACACATGTAGAAAACTAAGCAATTCATCAGTCAAGGGTTCAGTAGCAATAACCCATCCCTTTGGAAACTGATGGAAAAGGAAATTAGAGAACAGATCGTGGATCTGGGAGCTAGACAATAGATGTCAATGCTCACTACAGCTTGAGATCATTCTTCACACCAATAACAAGAAATGGAACGACATATAAGAAATCGAACAACAATTAAGAAATCGAACAACAAAGCTGAAATGGAACAATAGTTAAGAAATAGAACAACAACTAAGTCCAACAAGCAGTAACATCTTAGTCTATTAGATCAAATGCATTAATTGTAATCTACAGGATCAAACAACAATCCTTCACTCTTAAGGACATATTGAATAACACACACAAATGGAACAACATTGATTACTGATAAATTATGGAACAACGCTTGAAAATCATACATACACATAGCACACTTAAATAGTAATCTGATCCAGTTATCACCTCAGTTAGAAAGAATATGAATGTATTTCAAAATAGAACAATATTTTTCATAAATCCAACAATCGCAAGGAACAAGACATCTAGGATGAATTCATTAATGTTAATGAACAAGTGCACAGCATAAAGGCTCTGTAATGGAACAACAATAGTATTCTGTAAAGACTAGAAGTATTATATCAACACCTAAAAGAACAATGCTTACGATGCAGAGTCAATACAATAGCTCTATCTTCATAAACGTTAGTAATTTAAGCATAACAGAGCATGTGATGTAAAATTAAAAAACACATCAGATTACCAAATAACATCGATAATAAAATCACGCGAAAACCAAACGTAATGGTACAAGAGCAAGTGTCCTCCAAGGCCAGGCCCTTAGCCTCCAGGGGTACATCGCTTGAAGTTATTCCAGCCTCAAAGATGAAATAGTAACCAAGTTTGTATTAATGCATAAAGTAAAATTACAGTAGAGCAGTTCTTAACGAGATTCGACGATCACAGTTTTGATCTTAAGAGAAATTACATAAAAGCATAACAACATCTAACTCTCTTCTCCTGAGCTAAGTGTTTCCCCTTTTATAAGGGTGACGACAAAGATATCTAAGTGCAGAAATAGATAAAACAGCGATCCCTCAGGATAAAGGATCCTGAGGGATTCGCCGAACTGTTATTCCTCAGTCATTTCTTTTCTTTCCTGCGCCGAGCTGATATCTCCACTTCCTTTCCTAGGCTAATTTGCTTTGATCTTGTTTGCATACGGTCTCCCATCGAAGGGACAACGGTTAACCCGTCCTTGTCTTTTCCTTTGGAATGGAAACTTCTCATTTTTCCTCCGTCCTGCATAAGGAAATGACAATTGTCAGCGTTTTCGTCTTGCATATTAATCTCACATGTTTTATTACAATTCTTTATCATTTTCCGAGTTCATGATGCAAAAAGGTTTGTAAATTATAATGAAAAGACGTTGAAATAATCATCAAAAACATACCTTCTTTAGTACTCCACACACCCCCCTGCTTACCCTTTTTCATGCCCTCATGAAAACATTGTAGTTGACGTGTAAGGCAGTGAGTGAGTAGGCTGGAGATGGAATCTCATGTGAAGGCTTACAACCATGATGCGTAACTAGGTATTCAAAGAAATTGCCTGTCTGACCCTCAGGCATCTCATACAGGGCTTGGTATCCGAGTGCAGGGTGCCAAATAATTGGACTCTGGAACCTATATCCTAACCAGGATGGCCCTGCCCTCAAAATGATTTCACCATAGAGGTGCAAGCGGTTGGCAACTAATTTAAAATTCTCATACTTAAATGGTTCCCAGAGCTGGATATTCGGATTAGATATTTGATACCGGAATTTAGCTGCATCAATGGAAGGGTATTTGATAGAGAAAAAGTATTCTAATCCCTGTCGAATGATTGCCTCATGCATGGGTCCTAATGCTTCAATTACACCTGGAGTCTTCATGAGGTTTCTATGTTTTCTCCATAACTGTACTGGATCCCTAGGCTCAGCTCTTATCCATAAATCCAATCTGTTTTCTTGTCTTTGGAAAGCATTATAGGCTTTGAGCCATTTAATTTGATTAACCCCAAATGAAATAAATGCCTATAATTGGATATCCCCAACAAAAGGGCCAGGGTTCAGCTCGGTCTCCTGTTCTAGTACAAAGTTATGTAAATAAAATTCACACAGTAGTCTCTGAACTTTTACATCGTAGTGCTTACAGCAGTTTATAAAATCATTGATGGTGTTATTTGTATGGGAGCACCTGCTTTAACAGCCTTTATTTTCAATTGCAAGTATCTTTCCATTAAAAACAATGCATAATTCTTAGCAGGGGCTCTACATGGTAGGATTTCATTGTATAAAGAACATAAGGTATCCATCTGCTTGATAACTACATCTAACCTACAAGTTACCTTCGCAACTTTCTCTTGTTCCCTTCACCACCCTTCAAAGGCCTGGCTTTCGGATAGATTGACATTCCTAAGCTGCTACTATAGCTCTTCATACTTTTCTCGAGGGACCGTTTTCTCTCTAAGCTTTTCTGCTTCCTGTTGAGCTTGCTTCAAACCCTTTTGTAGGGTTACCATTTTTGGATCTCTTTTCCATAAGGCAGTGGAGGTCGGGAGTTTTACCTGAACTTTCCTATTGCGTTGCTTTGAGTTCATAACCCTTATCACTCCCGAAAGTGGTGCCTCCGTTTGAATTTCCTTATCACGGGTCAACATCTCATCCATTTCTATCTTAACATGAATATCAGTCCATTTCTGTTCCTTTCCAATTGGAACAGTAGTCTGTTTCTCAGGATCATTTGGAACAACAACTTGGCTTTTGACAGGGTTTTGAACAGCAGGATGGATTCTGGTCCTTCGCCCCTTTGCCTTGAGGGGTTTTGCTGGAGTGGTCACATTTTTCCTTCCCGAAGTCCTTTTTACCCTTTGCCTTGCTTTTAGAATCCTAATCTGCTGGTGGAGCTAGACTATTATGTTCAGTAATCTCTGTTGTTCCTTTCGCAATTCCCTAATTTCCGCAATTTCCTTAGAAGGAACACTAAGTTGTTCACTGCGGCCTGGACTATGACTAATTCCCTGATTTTATTCCTAGGGTGTTTCTTTACTATTCTGCTCTGGCTGTTCCGGGGCAAGAACCCTAACTAGTTTTTTATTTCTTGGGTGACCTCTTTTTCTTCCCTTTTTTCCTCCAGAATTTCTTCTGGTGTCTTCTGGTTAGGAACGGATTGTTCCTGTTCAACATCTCCTGTCATCTTTTCATCATAAATAGGCAGATTCTCTTCTTCTACCTTCTTTTCATGTGATTCTTCAGGTGCATTTTCCTCCTGAGGTTTTTCTTTGGCATGAAGGTCTGATGGACTGAAAGGTTGGCCATATTCGCTCATATTGACCAAAACTTTGGCCAATTCATCTTCTCCCAATGGGTCCTGCAATGGGCTACCTTCCTGTTGTTCCATTTCCTCATCCTGCTCGGATTGCTTGGCTTCTTTAGATTGCTCGGCTCCTTCTTTTTCTCCTTCTTCTTCAGCTTGCTCGGCTTCTTCCTCTTTTTCTTCTTCTTCTTCTTCTTATTCAGATTGTTTTGCCTCTTCTTCTTTTTCTTCTTCCTCCTCTTCCTCAGATTGCTCTGGCTCTTCTTCTTTTTCTTCTTCCTCCTCTTCCTACATTTCTTTCTCATTGTCTTCCTTTTCTGGCCGTGGGGGTTGCTCATCTTCTATTTCTACCGGTTGGTTGGTGCTTTCTTGGGGCTTCTCCAGCCTCCCTCATAGTCGTGCTAGCTGGACCAATTTCTTGCGTTTTTCTGGCCGCTCGGGTGTATTGGTGGCATGTTTACGTTTTGCCGATTTCCTGTGTTTTTCTGGATGCTCGGGTGTACTGGTGACATGTTTCTATTTTTCTGGACGCTCGGGTGTACTGGTGGAATATTTACGTTTTGGGTATGGTGTGGTCATTCCCTCATTTATTATGGCAATTAGCTCTTCCCAGCTGCTCTGCTGTTGGATGAGGCTATGGATGACTATCAATCGAATCAACCCATGATGACTAACAATTGACTCTACATGCTGTGCCTTTTTTATGCTCCGTGCAATGTCATGAAGTAATGAATTCAACAATGCAGGTAAATTTACAGAGAATTTTTGTTTTAGTAAAGCTAAGAGTTTAAGATGTCGTGGTCTTACCATGTCTTTTCTGCCCTCACAAGTGATTTAGCTTTGAATGGTCTTCGCCAATTCCGCCCACGGCTCTCCTAGTGCTGCTGGCAGAACCCCCTTTCTTCTAATTGTCAGGATCTGGCCTTCGTCCTGGAAGATTTCTATAATCTTCTGCAATCTCTCCTTCTTTAACGTCCATATAGGTCCAGTGGCTGGCAGTCTCGAGACTTTTGTGATTATGTCGTCAGTGACTGCTATGCGCCTCCCCCTCACTTTGGAGTGATCCTCTTGCAAGTTCTGCAAGAATTCAATTGCCACAGTCTCATTAGACTCCTGCAAGCGGTTGAGATAAGTCAGCCACCCTGCTCTTGCCAAGATTTCCTGGGCAGCAGCAGAGACTGTTAACACTTGCGGTTCTCTCCGAATCGATATTCCTCTCATGGTTTCACCGTAAACTCTCAATGGAACAGCAGTTGTTCACACGGTTGAAACACAGAGAGGCTGACAGACGCAAGACTCGTTCAAACTCTAATGTTGCAGAGTATACAATGAAAATGGCTTTGAACAGCAAGTCATGCAGAAAAAATAAAATAAAAAGAAATAGTATACCGTTGAGCCATGTTATACCCCAGTACACAACTTCCCAAATAGTGAGCTGACACGTAATCCAGGGAATGATGAGGTTAACCTCCCCCCCCCCCCCCCGCAATGTGATAGGTTGTCCTAGCCATCAAATAAAGGAGTAGTGCCCGCTCTACAACAGAGTCCTTAAGGAACAACATATGGAAAAATGCCATATTTACAAAAGTAGCAAATTACCAAAATCGAGGCATAGAGTTGCGTCACTTAATATGTAAGAGACTGTGGTGATATGATGCAAGGTTGGGGATAAGACATTTTCCGTAAATAGAGCGTCTCATGCGGTCATTGTCAATTGTTCTATCATGATTGGTGATAATATATATTCATGTATTGTATGGTTTGGGAAATAATATAGAATTGATTACTAAGGCATAAGAAACAGAAGGGTGCTAATAACTTACCTATTGGTGTAAATAATGTGACTTCAATACCATTAATAGTGCTCTGCTGCCGACAGGTGTCCATAACCTTGACAGAGTTGTTTATTTTACCCATGGAACCATGATCCTTTGTGTATGCTTAGGAAATGTTGCGTAATGTCAAAATGTAGGCCATTATGCTGGCTTGGTGACTAGTTAGCCATAATTCCATTCACGAGGAAGGAGCGAAAGTGGACAGGCCGGCTCATGATGAGACCTCCTATTCCAAGGGTTGTTTATTTGATATACCTTTTGGACCATATCCTTGGTGTGGTGGCCATAGTGGGAATTCCACTTCGCTTTCGTTCTCATGATCATGGTAAGTTGGCTCTTAATGAGACCCCCTATCCTGCATTTGACAATTTATAAGTCATTTTTGCTCTTTTTTTTCTTTTTCATAGAGTACTTTCTGTATTTATACACAAAGGGTGGTTCAACACTCCTTCAGAGTAGGAATGGTGGAAGAAGTCTTAACATCTCAATAAGAAGATATAAACCCTTTACTCTTATTCTTGAATAATAATCAAAGAGGATTAAAAGGGACCAACATGATAAAGATAACCAATCAGAGCAGAATTAGTAGAACAATGACAGCAAAAGATGATGAATAGGCATGTCCTTCCTTCTGTCCTCTTACCAATTCAGGGAAATTTCTTATAAATATAGCAATTTATGATTGACTAATTTCAGTATGTTGTGATTTGTATCCATTGCATAAGTGCATAGTTGTATTCTAAAAGACTTGAAAAAACAGGAACAATAATCATCCTTAATTTAGAACAACAAAAGGAACAAGTTGTTTCACAGGGAGATCAAAATCATGCAAGTGGTGTTCCTTTTGCGAAAAGGAACAACAAAAGACCACAAACTTTGTTCCTTTGGAAAAGGAACAGCAGAACACATAGATGTCGTTCCTTTGGAAAAGGAACATCAGAAAACACAAATGTCGTTCCTTTAAAAAAGAAATAGCAAAGATGGAAAATGTTGTTCCTTTTGAAAAGGAACAACAGAACACACATATGTTGTTCCTTTGGAAGATGAACAATAGAACACACAGGTGTCATTCCTTAGGAAAATGAACAACAGAAATCGAAAACGTTGTTCCTTTGGAAAAGGAACAACAAAACACACCAATGTCGTTCCTTTGGAAAAGGAACAACAGAAATCAAAAATGTTGTTCCTTTGGAAAAGAAACAACAAACATATAGAAATGACGTTCCTTTGGAGAAGGAATAGCATAAATTGAAAACGTTGTTCCTTTGGAAAAGGAACAACAAAACAAGCAAATGTCGTTCCTTTGGAAAAGGAACAACAAAAATAAAAAATGTTGTTCCTTTGGAAAAGGAACAACAAAATACACAGAAATGTTGTTCCTTTGGAAAAGGAACAACAGAAAATGTTGTTCCTTTGCAAAAGGAACAACAAACACACAGAAATGTCGTTCCATTGGAAAAGGAACAACAGAAATCGAAAATGTTGTTGCTTTGGAAAAGGAACAACAAAAACATAGAAATGACGTTCCTTTGGAAAAGGAACAACAGAAATAAAAAATGTTGTTCTTTTGGAAAAGGAACAGAAAAAATACACAAATGTCATTCCTTTGGAGAAGGAACGATAGAAATCAAAAATGTTGTTCCTTTGGAAAAAGGAACAACAAAAACACACAAATGTCGTTCCTTCGGAAAAGGAACGACAGAAATAAAAAATGTTGTTCATTTGGAAGAAGGAACAGCAAAAACACACATTTGTCGTTCCTTTGGAAAAAGAACAACAGAAATAAAAAATGTTGTTCATTTGGAAGAATGAATAACAAAAACACACAAATGCCGTTCCTTTGGAAAAGGAACAACAGAAATAAAAAATGTTGTTCCTTTGGAAGAAAGAAAAACAAAAACACACAGAAATAAAGAAAAAGAACAAAATTATATCAAAATGACGGCTGATCCAAAGGGGGATGTTCTTTTGAAAAAAGGAACAGCTAGAAGAAAATGTTGTTCTTTTGAAAGAAAAGGAACAACAAAAATAGTAACAGCAAAACGTTGATCCTAAAATATATACAAAAATGATTCAAGAAAAAAAAATTATGTACAAACTGTAAAAAGAAATCAATTCCTTAATGAATTACAGGTGAGGAAGACTTCTCTTCCTCCCCCAAAATATCCATATCAGAGTCTCGGCGTAGCCGCTGGCAGAAGGACTCCCGGATGAGTGGTTTGTGATAGAGATGAACTCGGTGGCTATTTACCTTTGAAGGCATATCCAGAACCGTCAATAGTGATTAGAGTAAGGGTACCATTTTCATCTACCTTTTGGATTTCGTATGGTTCCAACCAACGAGTTTGGAGTTTCTCGGGAAAGTATTGAAACCTGGAGTCGTACAAAAGATCCCAGTCTCCTTCGTGGAAGACTTTATTTGTAATGAGAGCATCATGCCATTTAGCTCATTGCTGCTGAATGAGAGCAGTTTTTTGAAGTGCAGAGAGCCTAATTTCGTCCAGCTCATTGATCTGCTGTAATCGATTAATCTATGCCTCGGTTAGATCTAAGCCAATTTCTTGTGCTGTTCGTAATGTTTGGATTTCGAATTATATGGGGAAAATGGGTTGTTTCCCAAACACTAGTTGATAAGGTGAGTAACTAGTGGTACTTCTCCATGTTGTTCTGTAAGCCCACAGTGCTTCAGGTAGTCTGGCAGCCCATTCATGTCTATGTGACACAACAGTTTTTGTTAGGATTGCTTCTATTATTTTATTGCTGCTTTCTACCTGCCCATTTGCCTGTGGGTGGTATGGAGTAGTGATTTTATGTTGGACATCATAGTTGTTGAGTGTTGCAGCTATTCTATTCCCAGCAAACTGTGGTCCACCGTTTGTAATTATCTCTCTTGGAAGGCCATAACATACAAATAGATGGAACTGGAACTGTATGACAGAGTCCTCTATAGCTCTTGGCAATGTCTCTACTTCAACCCACTTGGTGACATATTTTGTTGCCACCAAAATATATGTTTTCTCGTTTGATGCTGGGTTAATTGGTCCAACGAAGTCAAGAGCCCATCGCTCGAATGGTTTGATGACTAGCTGTGATTTCAGAGGCATCTCATCAGACTGACCAGGGTGTCCTA